>CM072814.1:12774804-13014193 GCA_036937905.1 Salvia rosmarinus
GATATATTAGTTGGTATATTGATTTTTGATAGTTTTGATGCACCTCAGTCTCATGTCCTTCGAGCTCGAATAATGGCTTTACGAGAAATAGGATCAACTAAGGTTGTCTATTTATTATACCAATATTTAAATCTTTTTGGAGTGAATAGGAAACTGTAAAGCAGTAAGTGTAGAGTTATTTAATGGAAAGGAATATGTTTTGTCTACATAACATAAGAGAGCTTCCATATATATAGGGAGTAGAAAAGTAGGATTATATCTAGCTAGTATTGAACCTATACAATATTCTCTAAAAGAAACCAACTTGATAAAAGTACGATGAAAAGCTCATAATGTCATCTTTTGTAATAAGGGTTATTGGCATATAAATATATAAAATTTGATTTGATTTTGGTTTTGTATACGAACTTTAAAAGAAGTATAAAAATATATGAATTTTGATTGATTTTGATTTTGCATACGAACTTTAAAAGAAATATATAAATACATGAATTTATTAATTGTAGTATTTTTATCATAATTTTTTTTTCTGATAAATTGAAACTGATATGATATTAGATATGATGAATTGACAACGATGTAAAAATTTTATAGTTCGTATGTGAAGAAGAAGAAGATATTTGTAATTGTCTATTTGTTAAATCATTTACTCTATTCTGAATGGTGGGTTTAAGATTTTGAAATACTCTTCGTTTTATGTGTTTGTATCATATTCCTTTATTTTTTTTCTTTCTCTTGAATTGTATATGTGTTTTGTGTGTTAATGAGTCAATGTACGTGTTTTGACAAGTGTAAATATTTTTATATATTTTTTATTAATTTGTTTCTCATAGTTATCAACTAATCATATTTAATGTCATATCGGTTTCAATTTGGTCAAAAACTAAATCGTGATAAAATTACTAAAATTAATAAATTCATGTATTTATATATTCCTCTTAAAGTTTGTGTGCAAAACTAAAATTATATCAAAATTAGTATTTATATATTCCTTTTAAAGTTATATAAAACTAAAATCACATCAAAATTTGTGTATTTATATAATATACGATAATAAAGGCGTTGATTGTTTATCATGTTGAGCATTAATTATAATTTTATCTTCCATATTTGCCCGTCATCAATAGTGAGTATTCTATTTTGGTATGATCAAAAAATATCGAATTAAAATAACGAAATTTTAGAAATGATATCCAACCAAACGAAATAATTTGGTTACAAACCAAAATAATAAGAAAATTATTTCGGATAATTCGGATAAAACCAAATTTTGCCTTAATCAAATTTTAAACAAAACATACAAAAATATTCTAATATTCAACAAATAACTAGTTTGCAATATTCATAAATAATATTGTCATTTGTCAAATACTAAACAACTAATTACCAACAATCTTCATAAGTTCAAAGTTCAAAAAACATTACCAAATACAAACAATTCATAAAAATGCTACAATCTTCTCAAAACATCAAATTTAAAGTTCAATTTAGAGCAACTATTTATTTTAATTATAATATTACTATACTATATATAAATATAAATTTCGGGTATCGGATATTCGGGTAAAAAAACTCATACCCGATCGAAAACCATACTATCAAAATATATTTCGGTTATAACGAATTGTTGAAATAATCGATTTACGAACCAAATTAGATATTTCGGTTTGGTTCGGTTCATTATTCATTATTGGACATTTGCTGCCCTAGTCATCAACATAAACTAATCAATTGGATTCTATCAAAGGTATAGGTAAAGTTTAATGCTTTAATTTTACCTTAGATGAACTGAGGAATCCTTTCAAGAAGGGCAAATCAATCTCATATCATAGTACGGTCCCGATAAATAATGGACGCAGTCGAAAAAAAACAAAATGGGCTATTTTCTACTATAGATACATTGAATATATCTAAAAATGCACAATATATCATTTATAAAGAATTATTTTTACAAAATTTGGGCCAAAGTTTATAACAAAATTTGGGACATTGAATATTTTATTTTTGAAGGAATATTTATATTAATATAAGAGGATATATAAAATTTTGTACAAAATGATGAATGCTGGCCGATCTATATCGCATATATTCCTCGTGGACGGCCTGATATCGTACTACCTCTAAATTTGGTTTTGACCTATCACTAATATAAAAGCATTACGTATTTCATGACATACGATTCATATATCTTGTTCGAAAAAAATTAGCTTTTAGAGTCCTATATTCCAACCGTATGAAAATGTGAGGATGAATCATAGTGACTTAGTGATTAAATTCTGAGTTTATCAAACCCACAAAGATACTTGAATGAGGTTTTATCTGCGGTGTTGGGTTTAATTCTTATTTATTATTAAATCTACTTAGTTTTAACCGATTGAGTTAAATTCGTGAAGACGATTATGTATATCTTAAACATACTGTTGTTAAGATTCAGGATTCGCCCACGCTAGTTTTAGCAATATAAGAAATAACAGAAACGAGAGAGTGATGCAACTGATTCATCATCTACTCATAAGCACAACAGTTTATACACAAAAATAGACACAAGGATTGAGTTGTGGCAAACGATACAAAAAAAGAACAAGACAACTTTTTCAGGAATCCTATTCGTAAACGCCCTATACTTAACAAAATTAATATACAATGCTAGAATTGTATACATAAAAATACAAATAAAAATCTATTATACAGTCTTTAACATTTATTCTAAATTAAAATGCAGACGCAAACAGTCACACTATTTTGGTTTGGTGTTAGAACTGAGACCCACGTAGTCAAGTTTCTACTAGTAGTTGATATTTGACAATATTGAGTCCATCGTCATCCACATACACGTTTCTTAATATATAAATTTTCTTCCCTTTGAATTAGAATCTTCCAAGCCACTTCGTCTTCATCTTCTGCGATTTTTCTACCTCAACACACATAAAACACACAAGATACACGCATAGAATCATACATTTCGCATATATGTATGTATATATATAATCAACACGAAAACTCTTCCACTCTCATTCCTAATATATTTTCCTCGCTTTAATTTTCTTCACTGGTTTTCACTTTTCATACATGGCTAGGCCCCAAGCAAATCCTGCACCCTTCACAACGCCCTACTCGCCCATCATTGAGCACGACGCCGACGACTTGGCATCCCCGCGGGGCGGGGATGCAGCTGTTTCCGGCGGTTCTGCTTCGGGTGGGACAACGGAGGCAGCCACAGCTACCTCTTGCAAGGAAGCGTGCATGAGGAGGCGTGGCCGGTGGCCCAATTCAAGAAACTTAAGCAGTTGTCGGAGCTCGTGGCGGGGCCTAAATGGAAGAACTTAATCAGAAAGATCGGCAGGCTGTGCCACCACCAGAAGCAGCAGCAGCCGCCGTTTCAGTACTCGGCGAGAGCTACGCCCTCAACTTCGCCGGCGATCAGGATCGGGGAAGGCGGCAACCCATTGCACAGTTTCTCGGCGAGGTTTGGGCCTCGTGTCCCCGTCAATGATGCTGGCTTATGATCCAATAATGTTTTAGCATTCTTGAAGGATGAGGAATTCGTTGAATTAGTAATTCTTTCTTCGAATCACATTGTGTTTGAATGCCATAGACCATAGATTGATCAGATGAGAAACCCGTCAATTAAAATTGATTTCTTGTTAGTAATTGGATTTTCATGTTATATGATCAAGAAATATATGATCAAGAAAGAAACGCTTTTAAAATGCTGACCAAATTAATTCATTGTTTGGCCTCAACGTAGGGTAGAATTACACAACTCAGCAGCCGCCTTTACACCGCTGACTTATCAAAAATCTCCACCATTAGAGCTCGCTATTTTGACAATTCCACCTATTATATATCCTAATCTAAAGTCTACTTATTTGGACTGCAAATGTTGGTCACGAGATCAATCTGCTCTTAACTTTGATATAATTATTTTATTTTAGCTTTATGTTCGACAAAAGTCTAGAAAGGACTTCTTCACGAAGATTGTCTATTATATAAATATTTTGCTTTTTTAAGTTAGAGGTAGATCGTTTATGATATTGTTGAGCATTAATTTAAATTAATTTCCATATTTACTCGTAATTGGACATCAACTAATTAATGAGATTCATGAAAAGGTATAGGAAAAGTTTGTTTAAATATACTCTATGAACTATCAGCAACGTCAAATTAATCATATTCTCGTTTTTTTAAATGCAACTCTCTGTGTTGGTTCACATAATCCATTTAGAAGGGCAGTGTCCGCTGTACCAGATTCGGCTTTGATCTAACGCCAATACAAAAACACGGCGCTGTACTTCATAAACACGACCGGTATATCTAAAGCATGCCGCTTTGTTTAGGGTTTAGGGCTCGGATCCGCCGTCCGACGGGTCTGCTGACGCTAGGTTTTGCGACTCAAGAAATAATACGAACTACAGAGTGATGCAATTGATTCATCATCTACTCATAAGCATCACCATTTATACACAAAAACAGAGACAAGCACTGAGTTGTGGCAAATGATACAAATAAAAAAACAAAACTTTTTCAAGGATCCTACGCGTATAGGCGCCAGGTATTTAACACCACAATTGATATACAAAGGCTAGAATTCATAATGTTTTCAAGCAATATATAAGCCATTAAGGGATTTGGCCTCTCGTCCGATGCCAAAAATACCTTGATACAGCTACTGCAGTCGTTCCCCTCTCCAATTCTCTATTGTGCATAGCTGTTGACACGGCGTTGTTTCCGATCAATGCGACGAAGAATATATCTTCCTGTTGCTCGACTCTGAGCCTGAGACGTCTTCTTTACGAGAAACGCTCATTAGCAGTTTTATCACCTGCGCCACTACATCATCCAAGTATCAAAAAGATGCACATGTAAAAAATCTAGGGGCACACTCCAGAGCATCCGCAGATACAGTGCATCAGTTCGAATTAAATCCTAAACGTGATTAGTAAACCTTAACTAGGGATTAATAAATCCTAATTGGGGATTAATAGACCCCAATTGTGATGGATGCACCGTACATCCGGATATCACAAGTTTCTGCCTAAAATCTGATGAGAAAATGGGAGACGGACTTACCTCTTTCGTTTGCTTTTCGGAGTAGATGAGGAAGAAGGGTTGCTGTGCCAATTCCTTTTCCGCTGGTTGATGAACCAGTTGTTTATCTGCTTTAGTTGCAAACCAGTTTCCTGCACCAGCCTCGCCTTATCTTCCTCCTGGCAGAGCATATTATACGATATTAATTAGGAGTTGAGGCAGTACATGATTAGTTCGAGACACAGAAGTTATTTGAAGTCATGACGCACTTACTGTAGGATAAGGCCATTTGGAATGCGACTGCCACCATGCTTTCAAGACTGACGTAGTATCACCAGGCAGTTTTCCTGCTCTTCTTTTTCGTAGTATTTCTTCTCTGATATCCACAATCTTCTCCTTATAATCCTAGACAGTAGATTTTTTTTTGGGGGTTAAATTTAATTCAAACTAAAAACATGGCTCAAGGGTGAAGCAGCATCATTTTATTTTCACCTGTTTGAGCTCGTGCTTTAACTCTTGCCTCACGCGCTCCATCAAGGATCTCTCGGTTTCACTTGGTACCAGGGGACCAAATCCCATGTTGTCACCTCCATCAAGGCTTTCATCGAACAAGTTAGTCTCACTATCAGCCTGGCCCTCATCATCGTCAGACATGGTTGCTCCTGAACCTTCTCCAGGTGCTACGCCTGTTGAGAATATGTGCCCAAAACATGAATACAAGAAGGTTCGGGTCTAATCCATGACTGTGCACAGGGAATTGTTGAGGAATGATTGAGGCAAGTAGGTCGACAAAGTAGTATTGAGGAAAAGTTACATAGTGATTTAACTATAGCTGGTAATTAGGAAATACATAGATTTCCCATTAAGTAAGCAGTAAATTATGAGATCCTAGAACCAATAGATATTAGGGTGGTATTCGATTGGAAAGCAACTAACAAAAGAAAGCACAATTCATAATCAAAATCACACAAATAAAAGAAAGAGGATCAAACAGTAGGTTCAGAATAACAGCTGCATATGACTGTATGGGTACTTAATAGCAGTATTGAGAAAGTGTTAACTGAAGTAATCTTTTCGCTTCAAAAGAATTCAGGTTAATCCCAAATAATACAGGAGATCTGCTAGTTACTTTAGTCCATTGTCACTTTGAACAACAGTATGGAAATTGTAACGTGTATTTTGGTGCATGAACAGACACATCTCACAGGAAAGTGGGTGCCGATGGAAATGAGAATATAGAAAAGGAATAACCTTTAAGCCAAGGACAATTAACAGTGGGCTAAGCAAGAAAATGTGAACAGAACTGGGAAGGAAATTATACTTCTATAGAGAAGATGTATAGCCCACCAAACCAGGAAGCGCAACCAGAATAATGACTTCAAAATATAAAAGATCAAGCACAGAGCATATACAATTCTAGACATATCTAAACAGAAATCAAGGAAAGGTTGTAAACATGAGCGTAGTTTTTAAAAACCATTCTACTCCCTAGCTCATGGAATACTAAAACTCATAATAGGCAGTTTCTACTCTTCCCACATTTTCTGCAAACGACTGCATGAAGAACGATAGGCTGTGAATAAGATATTGAATTTCGGGCATAAAAACAGATCTTAAACTGAAAATGTTGCAATGATAAACTAGAATTGGAAACATGGAATCAGAAGAAAACCTGTCAGGCTTTGCAGCGATTGCTCAAGCTCCCAACATCCCATGACTGCTTCCATAGCATGAACTCGGACATGTTGTTGAAGTTGTTCTTTAAAGGAGGATAGCAATAGAACATAATGCGTCTACAAAATAGTTAAAGAGTTCAAGAATTAGGATTCTAAACATCATAATTGATAATACTAGAGTTTCACTTCGCAAAATGATGATAGCATTTCGGAACATCTCAGCTGGAATCAATTAGTTAAACTCTAGGGTCTGCTATGTGCTTCAAGAGCACATCTTATGGTCACAAATATTTATCACTAGAGCAATTTGGAAGACAATAAGTAATACTTTTCAATCAGAAAAATAAAAAACTATTCTATTAAATGTTTGCCCCATCTAGAAAATACGAATGCTTATATTATTTTAGTCCAATCAATGTCTACAAAAGCGAATTGAGATCAAACTGATAGAGGGCCCTTCCACCTGCTGAGATGTAGTCGAAAGAGTTTTTAGTTTCTACATTTTCAGCGGAGAAGTCATATAGAAGCATGAAGAACATGTCACAAGTGGAGCTACATCAAGAACGAGATTCTCCAAAGCACTAAAATATAGAGTTCCAATTGTTAGTGTACAGATAATAACAGGATTCCTGTTTTGATGGGACAAACAGATATACCTACTCGTATTACAAGGGTTGAATTCCAACTATATTCCTCTAGGAATCACTACTACCACAAATATCATCAGATCGAGGTGGTGAATGACCGATAAACTGGGCCGCTTATTCTCTTCAATCCTCATTTCACGAGGCATAGTATGCAGTTATTCGATAGGCAAAAACTCGCAAGATTTCAACGAGACTAGCTATCTTATTCAAGAAATTAAGCACGACAATATCCAAATATCCATTTTAGGCAAAAAGAGCAAGCTATCCAACCAAGTCTACGTAACCTCCACAAAACCTAATACAACAATTGCGTAGGAAAACATCCTGAAAATCCAACCAGTATTCACAAAGTATAAATGCAACATCAAGAAGGATAGAGATAATTCCTATTATTTTCCGTGAAGAGAAAAGAAACTTAACTCGTTAATTTCAAATTAG
This sequence comes from Salvia rosmarinus, assembly GCA_036937905.1. Classification (NCBI taxonomy): domain Eukaryota; kingdom Viridiplantae; phylum Streptophyta; class Magnoliopsida; order Lamiales; family Lamiaceae; genus Salvia; species Salvia rosmarinus. The sequence continues at coordinate 12,782,594 of CM072814.1, forward strand.
CAAAGAGAAAACAATATTCCAATTCTTCAGGAGTTGATTACAGGAGAAGAATAATCTGATTTCAGCCATGAGTAAATTATCAAAGCTTCTGATCCCAAAATCCAATCTCGGAAATTAAAACATATTAAATTTCCAGATAAAATTCTAAAAATCAGTTCATCTTAAAAAACATGAATTCTAAAATCAGGCGAAGTTACCATGAAATTGTCGAGGTCTTTATCATCAAGCGGCTGCTGGCCGTGTCCAAGGACGGAGTATTTGGCGACGACCTGCTGTGACTGCGCGAGTTGCGCGTCAATTCTCGGCAGCTGGTCTACCGGCGTGGCAATCCGGAGGCAGGAGACGTGCGCCGACAGCAGCTGCTCGTACAAGGGTGGGCCAGGATGTCGACCTTGCACTTCTCCCTCTCCCAGTTGGTGTTGCTGCCGCTGCCGTTGCTCTTCTCGCCGCTGTCCTGGAGGTGATCGCTGTTGGCAGTGGGGCTGGGTTGACTCTGGGTTGGGAGCCACTGGTGGTGGAGGGCGGAGGTGTTGAGCCAGGTGGAGGTGGGGGGCTTGTCTTCGGGGTGATCGGGGAGGATGGAGCGGAAGACGGCGGAGGCGGAGGGGTGGTGGTCGGAGTAGTGGGGGTGGTGGAGGGGCATTTCTTGGGAGAGGTGGTGGTGGTGGTGGTGGTGGTGGTCCTGCTGGAAGGCCATGCCTGCGTGAATGATGATCCTATCTATCTCTCTCGCAGCTATTAATATTGAGAGAGAGAGAGAGAGAGAGAGAGAGAGAGAGAGAGAGAGAGGCTTGGGGGTTCCAAGTGTGGGAAGGAGTGTGGACGATGAAGTTGAGGGAGCTTTTCCTTCTATTTTTCTTTGCTTGAAACAAAATTCTTGAAAAAATTTATAGCTTTTATTTCTTAGCTGGGGGTAGGGATAGAATGGTCAATTGGACACACTACATCTTCTTTTTCTTTCCTTTATTCTAAAAATAAAATCGAGAAGAAATTAATTGGAAGTTGAATTTCGGAAACTCGCTCTTATTATGTTTAAAAATTTGCTATGTACTTACATAAGTAAGTTTTTTTTTCTAACTTCCAGATTTTCTGTTATTGTGTTCTTCAAATCCTGAATTTTGCAGCTGTTGTAACTGTTTTTTATTGTAAGTCTTTGTGGGTAGTCTTTGGAAATTGTAATAATACTATTACGCGAAATTTATTAATTCAATTGAATCAAGGGAATATTTTAGGACTCAACACACCCATTAAACCAATGAAATTATAACATAATGCGTAGGTCAGTAACTTAAAAATTAGTTGGAAGTTTCACTAAAAGAATTGAAGGTTAGATGATATGTTCATTTATTAATTCATTATTATTATTTATTTATTTTCCTATATAAATGACAATTTAATTTCGTTAATGGTCATAACTAGTTTATAAGGTAGTTTCAAACCACTTGCAAGAATAAAAGGTAGTTTTCTAGCCGCATACGGAAAATTATACTAGTATTTAAATTAGCTACCTTTATTTTATTTTATTTCCAATTAGATTGTCCAATTTGTCTCATTTTCCCCTTTGTTTTCCTGTAAGACCAATTTCTATCTTCTTTTTTCTTGCTTTCGATAATCTATTTTCTTCTACTTGTTTCTTTGTTCTTCTTTAATTTAAGAATTATGTGGTCGCATTCAATGAGGTATAGTCATCAAAAGTAATTAATTCCGAGCAACACAATTCATATAATTCTTCTTCTCTTTCATATGATCGTGTCATGTGATTGTATGATCATACAATGTGTGGTCATATATATGATTGTTTAGTTGTGTTAGGGGTAGCCTTGTAGCATAATCATATCATGCAATCGTGAGATCATGCGATGATATGTTGTGAGTTAATGTGTGGCATATGAGGGCTATTGAGATATATGATTTCTCATTTTTATCATTCGAACTAAAATCTTGAAATGTTCTTCTTTTGAGAATTTATGTGAAAAACCCGCTTTGATATATGTCACATGTGTATTCAATTTATATATATATGATGAATGAATATATAGAAATTCTCATCGTAGTAGAAATTAGTCTAAATATATATTGAAACATTATAGTAAAGGTAAATAGAAGCATATATAATTTTTAGATTACTATCGAGATGATTTAGTAAAAAAGAATAGGAAAAGTTATAGCTTAAATCCTAGGTATTGTATCAAAAATATCTCAAATTATTGCTAATTACAATCAAATACCCAGATTATTAAAAAGATGAGAAATATATCCTGAAATTCTATTTTCGACGTTGAAAAGCTAACGCAACCCGTCGGTGACAACATTTAAATTTAATAAAGAGAAATAAAAATATTTCTCCTTCCATTTTCTTCTATAATTCTTGTCTCCTTCTCTCTCTCTCTTCTCACACATAGAGCCAAATTGCGGTACTTATATGAACAGAGGATCGGGAAGGCGGGTGACATGATGGTTAGAATCATCCCACTTCTTCCATAGAAAAACGCATCGCCTTCGGCTGCCACAACCACCATGATCCTCCTTCACTTGCGGCTGCCATCCCGCCGAGCAGTTCACCTGCTTTTGCCCATTTTACCTCTGCGAGCGCCTCACCACCCTAGACAACTCCTCTTCCAATACCCCCTCATCATCCCTCCGCCCTTCCTCTTTCGAATCGGCGGTGAGCGATAAAATCCTCTTCTCCTCCTTTACAATGAAACCCAAAGCTTTCCTCTTGTTGCTACTTCCAAAACTCTCAAGCACTTCTCACATTCTCAAGTGCATCGTACCAAGTCGCTCTGTATGTCTAAGAACGACACTTTGGGCAAATCTTCGAGCCCGGAGGAAATCCCATGATGTTAGAGTGAGAAGCGTTCTTTGGTTCGCTATTGATAGTGTGATCTAGTAATCTTCAACACTTGTGTGCTTTGCCGAAGAAGTTTGCAGCTCAAATGAGAAAGAGAAATGGAGACAAATGAGAAATATGTGGATTTTTTCTTTTTAAATAAATTTAATTAAATTTATTGTCAACAATGGCGAGTCACGTTAGTTTTTCGATACCGTGAATTTACTTTCAAGATATTTTTTAATAGTTTTATTATAGTTTGGTTATTCGAATTTAATTGTCGATAATTCATGATATTTTAATAAACAACCTATAATTTATGATTTAATATACAATTTGCTCAAAAGAATAATAGGCCTTTGGAATTGACCATGTTGACTTTTAATTCTAATTTGGGTCGCATTAAATATGGATACGTACAAAATGTCTCGTGGTTATTTTTGGACCCATTGCCCTTAAAATTCAAACTTGAAAAACTCCTTAAATCAATATCCCAATTATTCTTTGTCAAAAGATACAAGATTTAAAAAGCCCGACACACCCACGAAATTTTAGGTAGATAGTGCTGTGCTATAGTCACCTACGTTATTTTTCTTTAGAGTGTTGAATTTTGTGCACCTAATTGATTTAGTAACCAAGAGAAATTCATAGCTAGAGTCTGCACAATAAATTGAAGGATATGATCCAAACAAAATATAATCAATTAAACATGAAATCCAGCTTAGATTACATCATCCGGTAGAAAAACTGATTTAGTGGATGATTGATGTATATTAAATCAAGTTTTGATTAGATCCTAAAATTTTAAATGAAAATATATATTCTGATGCTTAGTTTGTATGATAGTCCTTTAAAGAAGTTATGAAAGACCCTTGTTTGGAGAGAAATTGAAGCTAAAGACGTTGGTGAGATTCAATTCGGATGAATAGTCGATTAACCCGTCAGATGAAATCACCTTCAACACAACGAACGAGTTAACAAAGTCGAAGGTGAACAAATAAAGAGATTAAAACAATATCATATGAAAGCATAAGATAAAAGTCAATGATAAAAGATCGTCATCTAAAGACTAAGTTTCGAAAGGATTTAGTAAATCGATTGTCGGAAAAGCTTTCTCGATGATCGATAACATCTAAGTCTTATCTTGGCATATACATGAAATTTAGAGAACCCGAGGACTCAACGGAAAGTACATTCGTACCTAGAATCAATCGTAACCTTTATCGCGGAACGGATTACGTGAATAAGAAGTTGATGGAAGTTAGCACGAGACCAGACTGTATGCCTACTACTACTACTACTACATTATTATTATTATTATAGCTAATACTTAGGTTTACTTTTATTTTTTATTTACTACGACTACTGCTACGTACTATTTTTTCCCCAGAATTCTGTCTCTGAACCACGGGCCTAAAACACTGGTATCAAGCGTGCTGTCGATTGCATTTTGATTATTTGGATCATCTCATTTTGAACTTGCACAACTGTAGGTTGGAGTTATTACCCAGAAAATAAATTTTTTTTTTTGTAAAACAGTCCGACATGTCGAATATATGCGAACTCAAATTCATACATCCAATGACTTATATTTTTAATTTTGAAGATATTTGGTAATATTTAAATATAAGTCGTAATCTATTTGATAATTTTGACCCATCAAGCGATCTTTTGCTAGGCTCTATCTTTGCATAATCCAGAGAAATACAAAAACTATTTATAAGATTATTCTTTAATTCGATATTCAGGCCAAAATTCAAATAGCTTCGGATATTACTTGAATAAAGCACATGATTACCACCACAATAGAAATACACATACGTAAAGAGAAATTCAAGTTAATTTATCCTGATCAAATATTTTCAAATTAATATAAGAAATATTATTAATGAACCCTATGAATTGAAGCCTTCTTTTCCATTTATTTTCCTTTTTAAAAATTTATAAACATTAAGTTTATTTTAGACACACCTCCCGAAAAAGTAGAAGTTGTAGCACAACCATCTCCCTTTCCATTTATTATCATTTTTAAGAATTTATAAACATTAAATTTATTTTAGACACCCCTCCCGAAAATGTAGAAGTTGTAGCACTTAACCATCATACGAAATTGGTACAAAACCATTTCAAGTTTCAACATCCAAATTATAATATAATTACAAGCTTAGAGCACTTCACTTAGAGCACTTCACTTAGGAGTTGGGATGAATCTTCAGAAAAAATTAGACCTTATTTCCCTAAACAAAATATTGTAGACCCTATGCCCGTAAATAGATACACTTTCAACTTGGGCATCCCCAACCGTGCTTCTAAATTAAATTATAGCTCTAGTTTAGATACAAGAAATTGTCCTTTTTGTAATATTTTTAGGCAGAATTGGGCACATCTTCCTCTTAAGATATCTTATAAGTGGAGAGAGTATTCCAACTTTATCGAAATATGTTCATTTTTATCAAATCGATACAAAATAAATGTGGTGACTTCATCAAGATACTTCTAAATTTTTATTTAAGATAAAATGGATGAAATTCGTACCCTATCAAAAAAAAATAAAAATACACGATCTCTTATTTGAGACATTGCACCTTTCGAATTCGTGTGCAACGGTTTCACTTTTCACCGATCAAATTTTAGTAAATTCTTTAGACTTTATTGATTTAACAACAATTTTATTATTAGATCCAGGGCAACTCGAAACTTCAATAAAAAAGACAAATAAAAGAAAAGAAAAGTATACCGTTTACAAGAAAGTTACTTTGTTAGGTAAATGTGAGATTAATTAGAATTTACAATTTAGTACCTCTCAGATTAATTAGTATGATTGCTTAAATAGGTATCGAATATCGGTTATTATCAAATCAAATCGAAATCGGGCGATTATCAGATACTGATAACTGATTAATTCGATTTTTGGATCAATATCTGTTAATGGTTTGGGGTAATTTCGATTATCGAGTATCGATAGCTAAACATGTATACCCAAATAACCAAAATTATAATAGTTATTAATTTATTATTATTATTATTATTATTATTATTATTATTAGTAGTAGTAGTAGTAGTAGTAAATTATAAATAAATTAGTCTAAATTTAATTAGGTTCAATCAATGAAATAGTTAAGTAGGGTTTTTTAAAAATCGGTTAAATTTAGTTATCCAATAATCAAACCGATTAACCAATTGGTTAATCGATAACTGATTAACCAATCGGTATCGGTTGCCAGAATTGGCTATTTTTAGTTTCGATTAACCGAAATTTTGATTTATGTTACTCAAAATCGATCCAATAAGCAGTCCTATTAATTTTTTTACATGAGAAATCGCCCCTTTTTAATATATCTACAAATTTGTATCATAATCAATATTGAATTGGCAACTTTAAAGAATTATTGAAATTGCAGTTTTGAAATAATTTTAGAACCTTTTTTGCTATTGATTCTGAAATATTACATGCATGTTCTATTGAATGGCTGTTATCTTTATGTACTTTCTTATACAGTGACAAAGTTAGTTGCGAAAAATGTGTACTTTGTGAAAGTTTGGTTTGGTGGATATGATATACTCCCCCTTTCCCACTTCTACTTTTTTTCGACACGATTATTTAGAAGAATGATAAAAAATGATTAAAGTGATAAAAAATAGGTATGTCTTATAACTTTTGAAGAGATAATTATTTACTAAAAGGAAAACAGACCATCTTGGATGAGATAATCCAAAAAGAAAAACAAGTCATCTTGAATGAGACGAAGAGTATAAAACTGATAGATATAGTATAATAGACTATTTGGATATTTAATCTTGTGTTTGAATTGATTGATTATGATAAAAGATAAATTGAAAGCTTATGATTAAAATATAGTATAATACCGAAATTATCCTTGTGATATAGCAAAAATGCAAAATATCGATATAAATATGACCAAGAATAATTTTGGTAATAATGGTTTTGGAATTTTACATTATAAAGTAAATAAAGATTAAATAATCAATCTAAATTTAGAATGATATATTATCATTCAAATAGATAACTAAAGCATGTGCTTAATTATTCATCACAAGCTTAATCATGTAAACCAAATATATAATAAAATATTATTATTTTATCAAAAATCACTTAATCACTCAAACCAACTACCAGCTTTGAATTCTAACAGTTGGTACTATTTCTTGTCTGAATTTGTGTGGCTGATTTATACTAGTTTCTCATCATTACTATAATAAATCATTGGCCAGTATGAGATTTTTCCGTTTAAATGCAGATTTAAATAAAATCTTTCCAACTTACTAACTTTTACAGGTATGCTCGTCTAGCTCAACTCATAATTATCCGACTCACAAGAAAGTAATTTAATGAAAAAAAAGCCCTAAACTTTATCTTCAAATTATCATGCACTTAAAAACCGTTTAAAATTAATGTGTTGCAGGTTTTGGGATTTTATTTTGGGACATCTGCAATTTTCACTGTTGGGAAAAGAGGAGAGAGGGAGAGAAAGAGCAAGACGGCAGGAAATTCGACCAACTGCCACGTGTCGAACTACCCCAAATTAAAATGTAATAAATAAATAATGTGTTATTATAAAATGTATGAAAATCCATTATGATATATAAATATTGTGATAGCGCCAAATCCCGTTTTATTTTAAAAAATGTGCACCATTTTCCTTTCTTTTGTCCAAAAATGCCCTCCTGACGATAGTCAAGTAAATTTAGATTTAAGAAAAAAAGTAAGTGGTGCACATTCTGTTTAAATTCCACCAAAAGAAAGGGTAAATATCAATTTAAACTACAAATTATCGTATTTTATCAAAAATATCATGTATTTTTAAAAATATCAATTTAAACCCTAAATTATCATATTTGTATCAATTTAAACCCAAGTTATCCGAATACGGGACATTTTGATAAATATGATAGTTTGAGGTTAAATTTATATTTTAAAGTTCGAGATATTTTGATAAAACACGATAATTTGAGTTAAATTGATATTTATCATAAAAGAAATGTTTAAAATTCTTTTAATATTTCTACATCTTGAGAGATTTTCACCTACTGGGTGAAAAAACTTCTAACAATGGCAGGGGGCGCGGCCGGCAGGCCACCTTTCGACCTAGTCCGGCGGCGGCTGCGCGTCAAGGGGTCGCCGGAATGCAGGGGTAGATAGACGGTGGGTCCCACGAGTTGTGCAAGTCGGGATAAGTGGGCCCGCTATGAGTCGTGAATTAAGTGATTCTAGGTTGGTCCTCCTCTATTCTTTTCCTCCTTTTTTCCAATTTTCGCCTCAATATTTTGGCGTCGAACGCCACGACAGAAAAAGAAAATCAATTTGGACATATTTGTCTCGATATTCTCCAGAACAAACAAACAGAAATTAATTATTAAAATAAGAATGAAAATAACAAAGAAAGCTCCTAGTGACTAACACAATTTCATACTTTACATCATTGATTTATTTTTTTGTCAATGTAATACATAAAATTTAAAAGCTGTCTCACGATAGATTCGAAATAGGGCACTCATCTAGACATTAACCACTCTATCACTAGGCCAACACACACACAATATTGTTACATTGATTTCTTATTATTAGTAATTATAACATGAAGTTTTGCGGGATTTACATTTTATAACTCTAAACTTACATTTTGGAACAAATAAAAATAGACATAATACTGTACTTGAAAATTTTAAGAGGGGGGAAAAGAAAAGTTGTAAGAGGTGAAAATAGCCATGAGTTTAGTGGCAGTATGTTTTTTGTCCTTAAAAGAGACTCACGAAGCTCTATTGGGTTTAATCATGTTACTTTCCCTTCATTTCGAAATTCAATTCTACACTTATATTAAATATTAATGGTTGTGAGTTAGCAATACTGTATCTTGTTTCTTGGACACCAATTGTTGGCAATAATATTTGTTATTTTGGATAAGATATAGTTTGTGATTAACATTAATTTCTATAAATTTTATTAAATAGAAAAAGAAGTGTGAATTTTTAAATAATTAGAAATCTAATTTTTTCATTTTTATTTTTTTATATTAGATAATCAATTTGTTACCAAATTTGATTAATTGGAAATATTAGTTAATTGATTTGAATGAAAATGAACCTAATCTTTCTTAAACAAAATATTTTATCTATTTACATATGCAAGAATAACAAATGTACAAAAATAAATTGAATACAATAATGATGCTATGAAATTAAAATTTTATAAAAGTTAGTTACGTGAATTAGTATAAATTAAATACAGCGCTTAATAGAAATAATGAAAATAAAATAAAAAGTCATAAAATTAATAAATTCTCTTTTTGTATCACAATTGTAATTAATGCATAGTTTGTTAATATTATTGATTTGATGATATTATTGTAATTCCATGCATACATAATATTTTTTGAAGAATGAAACTTTTTATGAAGTTACTGTTCAAAACTCTGAACTCAAACTACAAGATAAAATATGGCTCTCAAACAAAATCATAGCAGCTATTCCAAACATTTTGAAATAATTTTGGTTTAGTTTAATACGATTATGCGAACTACAGTTTTCTCTAAAATAGTTATTTTAGTTTTTTAAATTTAATCACGTCTAATAATAAATCAGAAACATAAATTACGAAGAAGAATTATTTACTTATAAATTTTGATCTGGTTACTTTCACAAGAATTAATACTATAATGAATAAAGTAATACGACAAGAGTATAAATAGGTAAAATAAGAAAATTTAGTATCAAAAAAGTAAGATCCACAAAAGAATAGAAAGGGATCATGATCTACATAATATATTAATTAACCCTAATCAAAATTTAGAAAAAGGTATACGATGTGTTTGGAATCAGACAACCAAGTGACAACATTGTCCCCTGTCCTATGGTTTTGGTGCCAAATCTTGAATATTATAAATCCTAAAGATAATTTTCACTAAACAAATATTAATTTAATCACAAAGATTAGAAAGATGACAATATTTCTATGTTTCTGACAGAGAGCTGATTGTGCACTCTTGTATCAAAGTGTCTTTTTGTGATTCAATTACGAAATTTTTTTATTTACTATATATAATGGTGAGAGTTCATATGAAAGCTGTAGATATTTATGTCTGCAAATAAAATAATTTTTCTTGGAGATAATGTTTTTCTTAAAAAAAAAATCATCTTCATCACTTGTCCAATGGGTTTAAGCCACAAAGACTGACTTCTAATCGCGGATTTCAATATTTTTATATATTGATATCTGTAGATCTTCACAATTATTGGACTTAAAATAAAAATATTAATTTAAGTTCGGTGTGGTCATCATTAGGATATTTTGATATATTAATTACCTGTCATTTGCCTTCTACTCCGCGAAAAAACGAGATATATTTGTTACCTAATCTATTTGTTGGCGGTGTGTGAATCATCATTTTGCTCATATTTTAACCTAGATGTCAAAGTCGTATTTGTTTAGTAGATAATAATATTCATGTTTTTAGCAATAAGGACATAAGAAAAGAAGATTCCAATCAATAATATATAAAATTTTGGATTATTAATGCATAAATACACAAACTTTGGATTCATTTATTTTTTCCTATAAGTTTTAAAATTATTACAAAATACACAAACTCAATTACTTTAGTGATTTTACCACAATTTCAAATTCAAGTCAATTAAATCTGACTTGACATCTTAAAAATTTATCACAAACAAAGTGGTCAGTGATATAAACGACATCGTAGAGAAATGATATCAATTGTTTTGATTTCCAACTAGAACTAGACAATGAAACAAAACGAGAAGACATGATTTTTGTAACGAGGGTTGACGCGATGAATCCTAGAAATTAAAAAATCTGATTTATTCTGATGAAATGTCGATGGTTGATATCCTCTCTCTACGATGTGTTTATATCACTAACCGTTTTGTTTATAGTAAATTTTCGAGATGACAAGTCAGCTGAAATCGTGATAAAATCACTAAAGTGGTTAAGTTTATGTATTTTTTGATAATTTTTAAAGTTCGTAGGAAAAACCAAAACTGGCTTAAAGTTAGTGTTTTTATGCACAAATAATCCTAAATTTTTTCATTCACAATTCTTTTTTACAAGATGTTCCTAGCTAGTTATTAGCTAGGGAGTATAATTGGTGAGAAAACGTCGGTGATACTTTTAAACACAAAAACAGTGCTTTATTAAAACAATTAGCTACGCAACAAAATTACTACTATATATTTGTTCAAAAGTGTTATTTGAATTTTATGAATGTATGTAACAAAATTTAGTCAATAATGCAATAGTAGATTAAAAGTGACTCGACACTATTTTTCATAGTCGGCCACTTTGTTTATTACATTGAATGAAGTATTCTCCCTCCATTTTTCTTCTCATTTCTTTTTTTTTTCTTTCTCTTTTTTTTTTTTTAAAAAAAAATATGCGTCTTTTAAGTTGTTTTATTATAGCAAAAGTGAAAATTTTCGTATATGAAATCATTATTCCACGCGCAAATATTAAATAAATAACATGATATGATGGATTGATGATAAAACACGTGGCTAGAGATTTAGAGGGTGTAGGTCATGAACTCTAGTCGGAACTAATTGAAATTTAGAATTTATCCTAAAGATTAGTAGTTTTTGTAGTGGTGCCCATTTTCCACATTATGGCTCACCTTTTAAACTTCACAAAAGAATAGTAACAGTTAGAGAAAAGTATACAACAATATTAATAGTCCTGCATCACCAACCAACACATCCCAATTGCGCATAGACTAGAGAGTGTAACATATAGCGTGTACTAGAAATGTTACAAAAACTAATAAATGCAAAAAAAAAAAAATTGTATACATTGTCACATCTCTTACTTTGGAACATAATAATTCGTGGGATTTTAGAGAGTTAGTTCTATAGAACAAAGCATTCACCTCACTCCCACCACCCAAAGTTCAATTTTGCATTTTAATTAAGAATATTATTAATTAGGATAGATTAAACCTAATTAGGGTTTTGGTTGTTTTTAGTAATAGTTTTCAATTTTTAGTTACTAATATTGATAATTAGGATTGGTTGTTTCATAATTATGATTTATATAGTTCTTATTTCAAATTTATATTGATTATATTAATAAGTAGTTTTTATTTAATAAGTTTGATTATGGGACATAGAAGTGGACCACATGATCAAAAGATACACATTTATTATTATTATTTTCAATATAGATACTAAAATACATGCTCCATTTCAAATGTGTCTACATATAACTGATAAATCTAGTGTATGCTAATATACGAGATTTAAGAAAAGTAGTAAAACACAAGAGTTTTACGTGGTTCGATCAAGAATGAGATCTACGTCCACTGGAGGTGATGGTCCTCAATACTTTCACTATAATAGATTACAATGAGTGTATCTAAAGCTACAGTATTCAATAAGTTCTAACACTTTTACCGTCGACTTAAACTCTATTTATACATGTTTGTGGATCTCTAAAGATGTACTGGATCCCTTGATTTGTGGGATCACGATATCCTTTCATAACTGATCACGATCTCCTTCCATAACTGATCACGATCTCCTTCCATAACTGGATCCCTGAATTCCGCCTTTGACTTGGTCTTGAATAGGGTTTGGATCTTTGAGGCTTTGCGCGCTTGCGCAGAGGCGATCCATTAGGTCGGCCCATTCGTTTGGACCTGGGTGGGCGCAGCGGTTGGTATATCCCATCAATAACAAATTTATGTCAACAAAATTTTATTTCGTAAATCTATCCAATTATATGATGATATTCAACAAAACAAATTAACTGTTGAAAATTAATGTTAAAATAATACTTTAGGATATACCTTCAAGTAATTTAAAGTCAATGATCGTGCAAAAGTTTGAATTATTATATTGGAAAAGTTCACTATTTCAGCATGAAGGACTGAAGATGTAATAAATAATACATAATCAGTGCATATTCATCAAACTGCAGGCTGTCGGTCTCTCCAATTTAATTACAGTTACTGAAGGAATTAGAAATTGAAATCAGGAGGAAAAAATTGTTATTAATATGATAAAGAATAAAATAATATAACTGGACCATGGATCAATATCATAGTCGTTACATCAACTCCATATTTTAATATCCAAAAATCAATGACCAATTCAATATATACTTTCTTTTTTTGTTTTGTAATCGCTACTTCATAGTTACATCGTTAAATTTATAAATACCTTTCTACGTAAGTTAATTACTAAATAATCATTTAGTTGGATGGAATAATTTTGTAAATTAATACTAACCATAGACATTGAAATTGAAGATATATTTTCCCTCCTTTAATTAGATGTATAATTGATAATTACTAAGCTAAGTAATAAAATTTTAAGAATTTAAAACCGAATTTATTGTTATCTCGTCAACAACGAAGAGCTTAACCGAGTCCTTTATAAATCGAACTTCTCTTCTAATCGATTTGCAAATTATCCGCATGTGGACAGGCCAACATTCAAATATTTCGATCACTTGCAAGTAATGAATGTTGGAGTATGGAGTCTGAATGGACTGTACACTTAAACTCGATCTCGGACTCTCGGTGATCCAATTCAACGCAGAGTTGGACGGGGGTTCGGGGGCAGTAGCCCCTGAGCCAAAATTTTGGGCTTATGTTTTTTGGGTACAGGCGGAACCCTAATGGACTTAGGGTTAGAGTTTGGTGTCCATGTAATCTGTATCCGAAACATATAGTGAAATATCTGTCTTGGCATCGCTCCCAAACGTAGTCGCAAGACGAACTGGGTAAACAATTTATGTGTTCTTTATTTTCTGTCGTGATTATTGTGTATGTTTTTCGCAATAATGAATTGGGAATATGAGTGTTCAAGATAGCAACCCTCAAAGAAAAAGAAAAAGGAAAAAAAATCATAAAGATGGAAGAATTGATGATGGAATCTTTCTTCAAATAATAGATGATTATTTCATTTCAGTGGTCCTGTGACAAGAGAGCTTTTATTTATTTTCTCTTTTTTGGTGGGAGTAGAGAGTGCAATAAAAACAAGTTTGGCAAAATTTCATGCGGGGGACCATTTTTTGTCCAATGAACTTATTCCTAGCTATCTATCTCTTTATCCATTAATATATAAATTTTTTCATTTTTTTCTTCAACTAGATAATCCCTTTTCACCATTTCCACTACAAGAAAAGGAGTGAAGCACAATTGGGATATCCAAATTTGAAATAAACTCCTTCTAACTCTATACCATAATCAAAATTGTAGCCTAAAATATGTATATGTGATGTTGAGATGATGTACGTATAGATATTTCATAATCGTTAATATTAGCTATGTCACCAATGAAATTTAATTTTTTCCTTATTTAATGCATGCCCTTACGTCCAACACATTTACAGTAAAATTAGAGTGATGCTATTCGGTCATAATGTGGTCGGCCATAAATAATCAGCTTTATTGAATGAAAAAATCGTTTATTTAATATTTGATCTATTAAAAAATTGGTGTTACATTAAAACATCTTTGATCTATTAGGGAATTACAATTTAATGAAAAAATCGTTTATTTAATATTTGATCTATTTAATGAAAAAATCGTTTATTTAATATTTGATCTATTTAATGAAAAAATCGTTTATTTAATATTTGATCTATTAGGGAATTACAATTTTGCACCTATCAAATGAAAATTTTAAATTTAAATTTAATAAATTTAATACTTTTCAGAATAGGTGGGAAAATGGTATTTATGTAAAAATAATCAATATATTAATTTAATTTATTATTTTATTAATTAACTATATTCATAATTACTAAAATATCCCATATGGTACCATAATAATGTACGCATAAATTTTATGTAAAATTAAACCAAAACTTTATTTGTTATGTTAATGAGTGCTAGTAGGATGTCATGTTTTCATATTAAAATATCAGATGAAAAGAGGCCAATTTAATTAGATTTAATTTTCCAAAATTAAGGGGTTCTGCTTTGATTTGCATCAAAAGTAAAAGTTCAATATTGATATTGCTGAAATCTAAAATTAATAAATATATGATATTATGTTACAAATTATGTGGATTGATACATCTTGTGATTACGATATTTTAGAATCTGAAACTATCGTAAAGCATACAACTCTCTCAAATGGAATGTGTTGCATTATATGATAGTCCTTTTCACAAAAAAATTTAAAATCATGACAAATTATATTATTATGTAATACGTTTTCTTTAACTTCAAATTATTTCAGCATTTTTTTTTGTAATAACTAATGTATAACCTAATGAGGATTTTAAAAAAAATCCTTTTATGCAGGCCGGCTGTTGTAGGAAATAAAAAATAAAAGATCATGCTTCACAGCTTCAGTATTATTTTTGGTTGGTGAGAAGAATGGATCAAACGTATTGGGCTTATATCAAAAATATTTCTTCTTATCTGTCACAAAGATTGACTTGGGATGAACCAAGCCCAATTATGTGTATTGTGCATAATGGGGATTTAATATGCTTTTGCCTTGTACATTTATCAGTGTTATAATAGTCAAGAATGCTTTCTTTTATTGAAAATACTTATAAAGTATTAATTTAATTAATTTGATTAAAAATAAAAAAATATTTATTTTAAAATGTTACAAATTAAAGGTGCGAGTATGCAAATAGAGACAATATTCTTCGTGGGCAGGGCTTAGATCAAAACTTTTATGGAGACATGAAAAAGAAGTTTGTACATATATAGTGTCTAGAGTAATAGTAGCTGACTATTAAAATATATATACATATATAAAAGTAGTTGAGAGTTAGTAACGGGGCGTTATTAAATGAAGAGAATAAACTTCATTTAAAAAATAAAACGTTGTTCTAGAAAGTCCAAGAAAAAATAAAATAAAATGATTCATATAGGGAGTGAAGAAATTCAATGATAAAGACTGATCACAGAGACAAATAATATCAAGTCAAAAAAAGGGTTTACATGTGGATAAAGTGAGATAAAAAGTAGTAAAGTAATATTTAATTTGGTGGTTAAACGGTTGGGGAGCAGTTACAGCTAGTAAGCAACTGAGTAAAACATTAATTTATTTATTTTTCTACCTCGCCTAACTTAGATGATAAGTCAATAAATTTGACTAGTTGCAGTATTAATTTTGAAGAGTTTTCACGATCAAGACTTGGTCATTTTGCACCCCTCAAAACTATTCAGCTGTAAAGCTCTACATTTAAAATCTAGGGTTAGTCATATACTTTTATGAGGAATTATATATAACTACACACTTTTTCAAATATGTGAAGTGAGTATAGGCATTTAAAAAACTTGCTATATTCTATACCCATTCTATTAGTTTATCATTTTTTAGTAAGAAAAGATGAAAAAAAAAAAAAATTGTATGACATGCCTCTGCTTTAAAATAGTGTACTTTGTTTGTTGGGTAAATATCAATTTAAACCCTAAACTATATATGTTTTATCAAAAATATCATGTACTTTCAAAAATATCAATTTAAACCCTAAACTATCATATGATTTTTGTAGGTCATGTTGATTTGTCAGAAGAAGAAAAAAAAAACCTTCCAACCCATAAGCACATATGGTACTTGGATCAGAGGCGGAGCCACATAGGGGCTTGGGGGGCCCATGAGCCTCCCAACTTTTTTGAAAAATAGCTATATATATTTGATATGTTATGTAATGTTCAATGTGTTGGTCCTAGCCTGATGGTTAGAATTCACTTTGAATCCTTGGAGGCGCGAATTCGAATGCTACTGACGACAGGTACTCTTTTCTTTTTTCTCCTTCTTTCTCTCTCTCTCTCTCTTTCCACTCTTTTCTTTTTTCTCCTTCTTTCTTTCTCTCTCTCTCTCTCTTTTTTTTCTTTTCTTTTTCTCGTTTCTTTCTTTCCTTATTATTTTTTTTCTCTTTCTACCTTTCCTTTTTTTTTCTCCTGTTTCTCATTTCTTTTTTGTGTGTGTTTTCTCCCTCTCTATATTCTATTTCTTTTCTTTATTTTGGAATCTTTTTCCCTTTTTTTCTTATATAATTTATTTTATATTGATAAAATAAAATATGTATGTAATAATAACACTATGTGAATTAATTATTAGCTAAACATATGTGCTCTCTATAAATATTTAACATTTAATAACTAAATCGATTGTAGTCTAATGAGTTATGATTTTTATCTCTCTCTTGGTTCGATTCCTTTTAGTTACATATTTTCTTTTTTCTATACTTATTTTCTTTTATTTCCTTTTCTTTCTTTTCTTTCATTTTCTTTCCTTTATCTTTTCCTATAATTTATTTTATGTTGATAAAATGCTATTTCTTTTCTTTTTCTATAATTTATTTTATATTGATAAAATAAAAGATATATGTAAATAATAAAGTTTTATATGTGAATTAATATTACCAATCAAATTTCTAAAAGATTATAATAAACTCATTATATTATTAAATTATTATTATTTTATAATTTTATTTTATTATCTTTTAAAATTATAATTAATTGGGCCCCAGAAAAAAATTCACGGCTTCACACCGACTTGGACGTTGGATGTTCAAGATACATTTTGGTTGCAAGGAATACTTATCGACTACTTGAGAAGGAAGGCGTGAAAGTTGCTTTTGGTGATAACTCATCGATACACCAGGGCTATGGTACACTTTCGATCGGTAACACTAAATTATTTAATATCAATTATGTTCTTGTCAAGCATAATCTCCTATCATTAGTCAATTCGTGATAAAGATTTCATTGTTAAGATTCAAAAGAATGAATTCACAATTAAGAACAACTTAAAGCAGATTGTACTAAGATGAGCGGGACATGTGAACTTATACGGAGGCTGCGCTTCTAGAATATGCACGAGTCCAAGACTTCATCGAGATCAATCGCTCGCGCGCGAAGGTTGAACCACCGAACTTCAAGACCATCAACAAGTTGGCTAAACACTCGTTGGTCGAAGGTTTACCAAATGAGGATTCCATAAGGACCAAGTGTGCGAAGCATGTAAGAAGGAAAATTGTGAAAGCATCATTCAAGAGCAAAGTCGCCATCTCAAATGATCGAATTCTTTAACTCTGCATATGGACCTTTTGGGACTAGTGACTCAATACTATAATGGTAGAAAGTACACCCTTGTTGTTATTGATGATTTTTCTAGATTCACCTAGGTTGTATTTTGTATAAGAAAAGCGAAACACTGAAGAAGCTACATGCACTGTTGAAGAGGCTCAGCACCGAGAAACAGAATGATATCATCACAATTAGATCGAGACGGAGAATTGAGTTCACGAATGTTGTCATATGAAAGTATTATGAGAAGAAAGGTATAAGTCACCGGATGTTTGTTGCTCGTGCGCCTCAACAAAATGGAGTAGCTAAAGAAGAATCAAACACTAAAATAAGCAACACGCACGATGCTTGCCAATTGAAGCTACTTATAAAATTACGGATGAAGCTGTCAACACAACATCGCACCATGAATAGATCATTTCGACTTATAGACATGAAAAACACCATATGAAGCGTAGAATAACAAAAACCTTATATTTTGGAAGAAGCAGAGCTAGAGTCTTGTCGAGTTTGAGTTTTGGAGTTGTGTTCTCTTTATTAGAACACCCAACTTCAAAATAAGGTGCACGAAGCACTCTCTTTTCCAGGTGAGGAAGTCCTGTATATATAGTGGTCCGAACTCAAACTACGTTGGAAGAGAGTCGTTTGAAATTCAAACTCTACTTTTAAAATTACGACCATTGGACTTATCGTCTTGCACTTTGTCCCTTTATGAGTAAAAATGATGCATAAAGCAAACTATCAACAGACCTGACTCTTCTTCATCAGTGTTCGTCTTTGGTCTTAAGCTAAGTCCACGTCTGATCTCATGTTGAATCTCTCAAACTTCTTCTGATTTCATCTTCAAGTAATCTGATCCACGACAAGGTTGCATCGTCTAGATAGCATTTGAGTCCTTCAAGTTCTCTAATCTTGTGGGGTCTGCCTGATTTATATTGTTTGATACCACACTGATCATCAGTTCCCTTGATAATCAGACTTCCTGAATCCTTTTAGTGAACTCAGTCTATTTGACGGTAGATCTTTAGACATTGAGCTATTTCATATGATGTGTCAACTGACTTAGCTTTTAGGGCAAGTTGTCTGCTGCTTCTGACTTTGCTAAATCGATCTTTCTTCTTTAGAGCTTGATGCTTTCCTCCTCTGATGAATCAATTGGTTCTTGTTTGAGTTGATTTCTGACTGAATGTCTTCAATTCAATTCCTCTTCAGGCAAAGAACATGTCAGGCTAAATATAGCTCTCTAACAGATGAACTGACTAACAAACATAGCATCAGTAGTTATGATAGAGAAAATATATCTTTATATATATATATATATTCAATTAGATTTTAATATATAATCAAAACGTTGCTTCGACCATAAATTTTCAACACTTCTACAGCAAACTGGCTCCTTAGAAATTGCAAACGCTAAAACAAGTATTTGCAAACCTATGTATCGCAAAAAATGCAAATGCTAATTGCAAACACTTGATTTTCCAAATGAACCTCTTGAAATTGTTGCAAATAAAATATTACTATATTACAAACTTGGTACCACGTATTGAAAATTGATGTGCATAATTGCAAATATTTGACTCCATGTGCAAGTGCGTATGTAACCTTATCGATCACCAGATGGATTGCAACTAAATGTATACCCCAGTTACATTTGCAATTGGTATGTCTTTTTTTTTTTGCATAAAAAATGTTATTATAACAAGTATTTGCAAATCTAAGCAAAAAATGTAAATGCTAATTGCAATTGTGTGATTTTCCAAACGATGCTTTGAAGTTGTTATAAATAGAACATTATGGTATTGCAAATTTAATATCACACATTGCAAATTGATTATATGAAAATATAATCCCATGAATTATGGGATTGTACGTAGTATAGATTTACAAAAATTAATTTGGGCTGGCTATTATGCAATTTTCGAATTAAAATAATAATAAAAATTTGATTTTTGGTGGAACTCAAAGAATTGCAAAATAAATTATGGATCATTGATTTATAGAAAATAAAAAGTAGAGATGAATTCTTATTTCATATAGAGATATTAGAAAAGCATGGTTAATTCATACGCAGAAAAAGTCTCTACCAAAACCCATTCATATATAATAGTAAATAATGTCACACATTAATAAAGTACAACTTAAGCATTTAACTATAGTAAAAATAGAAATTTGGATAACATTGAAGTGCTCTTATGTGGCAATGCCGATGGTTCTGACTAATTCCTTATTTTGAATCTTTGGATTAGGCTACATATCCAATTTTTTAATTTTTAATTTTTTCCCTCTTTTATTAGACAATCTATGTCCTTAACTGGAATTAGTCATTACCTTCATTTGCGTTTATGTTGATGCAGTTTGATCCTCGATACTGATGAGATTAATGAATAATAAAAGTGCAACTTTTGGTGTGTGTTGGTATAGCGACCTGACTTTCGGATTGACGGCTGTCCCCATAGACCAACACGAGTCTTTTCAGTGTGCTTTGTCCACACTCACACACTCCTTGAGAAAACTTCCCAGGGGGTCACTCATCCCACAATTGCTCCAAGCCAAGCATGCTTAACTTTAGAGTTTTTATGAGATGGACTCCCGAAAAGAAGATGCATCTTGTTGGTATGAGTAGCACATATCAAATCCTTTAAGCTCTCCTCGAATATGCAGTCCCATACCTACATATTCTCGAAATCCCTCTCATTCCGGTGCGTTTCGGTTCATTCATGTACCCCTCCGCTTTGAAGTCTTAATCGGAGCCGCTCCTTGTCCATGCCTCTGCACCGACGATCACTCCGTACTTCTGCCCCGGGCGTCACATGAATTTTATAACAAATATTGACACAAAAGGAGAAGCATAATTCAATAATAGCTCTCTACATCGTTAATGATAAAGTAAATACACACTCATGTACAAACGTTTTAAAACATATACATAGAATAAAAATAATACACGTGAATATTAATACAACAACAAACAAAACTTATGGTAATGCCACATCTAATATATCGTCAATGTTACTTGTTCATACAAAATAGATTCTGTCTAATTACATCCATGGTGAAAGCCTGTGTGGCGTATTATAGCCTGTGTGGCGTAGCCTATGTGGCGAATCAATTGCCTGTGTGACGTAACCCATGTGACGAATCAATTGCTCGTGTGTCGTAGCTTGTGTGGCGAATCATAGCCCTGTGGCGTATCATTACATGTGTGGCGAATCATAGCATGTCACCGACACGAAAATATTTTAGATGAAAAGGGGTGAGCACAAAATGTATTCGGTGGTGGGAAAACAAGGAATATCATTATTTTTTTCTTCCAAACGTGTATACATCGCAAGAAAGTAATAGTTAATCATATTCAACCTCACCGGCTTAAAATTCTGCCACATAGGCTACGCCACACAGGCAATGATACGCCACACAGGCTACGCCACACAGGCAATGATACGCCACATAGACAATGATACGCCACACAGGCTATCATTCGCTACACAGGCTACGTCACACAGGCAATGATACGCCACACAGGCTACGCCATACATGCAATGATACGCCACACAGGCTATGATTCGTCATACAAGCTACGCCACACAGACAATGATACGCCATACAGGCTATGATTCGCCACACAGGCTACGCCACACAAGCAATGATACGCCACACAGGCTATGATTCGCCACACAGGCTACGCCACACAGGCTATGATTCGCAGGTTATGATTCGACACACAGGCAATGATACGCCACACATACTATGATTCGCCACACGGTATGCCATCTGTGCTATGCCACACAAGCAATAATACGTCACACGTGCTATAATACGCCACACAAGCTTTCACCGTGGATGTAACAAAACACAACAATGGTTATCACCATAAACTTACGGATAGAGTAAATCCCACAATAAATATATTTATTCCAAATCACATGTTTGCAATTTAAAGAGAATTTTACCAACAATAAATATGTTCATTCCAAATCTCATATTTGCAAGTTAAAGATGATTTCACCCACCTTATTTTGTCGAGCACCACAAAACAAAATCAATCAATTTCGAACGAGGGTCCTAGTTGCGCGCACCTAGTCAAATAAAATATAATAAATTTTATAAGGGCTTTTAGAAACCTTAAATATGATTGACGTCACAAACGATTCATGTATGATTAACCTCCAAAACATAAGTTTCAAATAATTCCTATATAATATAAGTTTTATATATACATACATATATAACCTGAAAAATCATAATCATAAAATATTATAAAGTTGGGTTTGACAATGCTTACCAACTAGTAGAGAAATAAAAAATTATGCTTTCGTCAATTGAGCACTTGAGCGAAATATATTGTATGTGTGTGTGTGTGCAGTGTGTGTGCACCGTGTGTGTGTGTGTGCAGTGTGTGTGGAATGATGTGTGTTGTGTGTGTGTGCGCGTTGTATTGTGTGTGTAGTGTGTGTCGTGTGTGTGTGTCATGTCGTTTTTAATTCCTTCTAAGACTTGTGTTATGTTTGTTTTAAATTCTTTTCCTTTATTATCGTTGTTGGATTTGAGTTACTAGAACTCCAACGTATCTCATGCTATTAAGTTTTGCGTAGTTTGCTTTGGGTCGTTGGTTGACGTCAGTTATTTTGCAAAGTTTAGACTTGAGTTTGTTGGACTCATTATTTGACAATTTTATTCAAGAGATTTTATATATTTTATTATTTAAAAAAAATTGACATGCTTCCGCTTAAGCTATTTTATTTAAGAAAATATAGCATTTTTAAATTATGAATTTAGGGTGTTCTGATTGGCCTAGTGGTAGAGTGATTAATGTCCAAGGACCAAAGGTATCGGGTTCGAGTCCACCATGACGCAGCCTTTAAAATTTCTGTATTAAATTAACCAAAAAAAGTGCAACTTTTGTGTGTGTATTGGCTTAGTGGTAGAGTGGTTAATGTCTGAGGCCAAAGGTCTCGGGTTTGAGTCCACCGTGATGCTGCCTTTAAAATTTTTGTATTTAATGACAAAAAAAAAAGTGCAACTTTTAAGACAAAGTAATATGCTTAACATTTTGTAAGAATCTCCTCAAATTCAACTAAATACATTAACGCTTGTTAAAGTTTCATATTTCATTCAAATATATATTTTGTATGCCGGTCAATATCTCAATGTAAAACTTACAGCTGGAGCTGAGTAGGAGCTGACGTGACCGTGACGTCATGCGTGAACTACTTGATTTAGGAAAATAAAGATTGAAGCTTAATAATCCTCAATTTGCTGTTCTTTTACAATTTCCCAAAGTCAAAACCTGAACTCATATTTTTAAATTTTATTTATTAATTCGATTTATTAGAATCGTTACAAAAATATATTTATTCAAATATTTTATTCTATTAAAATTCTCTATATTTTATTCTATTGCTATTCTCCATATAGTAGTAATAGCTATAACAAAATAAACTATTCCCCTGCTCCATCTAAGGCAGTGCGTTTTTTTCGATAAGATTATTTAGGAGAAGAATATAAAGTGATTAAAGTGATAAAAGTAGGTAGATCCTACAACTTTGAAGAGATAATTATTTCAAAAATGAAACACATATCGTTTAGATGGAACAACTTAAAAAAAGAATCTGAGCGTATTAGGTGGGACGGAGAAAGTTCCTGCCATTTTATGAACTGCTTTCTATCACCATCCAAAAGTTTCCTTTTAATTAGATCTTTGTCAACTACCTATTTTGTTTGGTATGCTTTTTCTTTTCTTTTTCTCATCAAGACTTTAAACAAGTCAATGGGAAAAGTTAATTCCAAAGAAGTTGTTCATATATATTTCATCCAAATAGAAGCACTAATTCTCATACCTAGTTATTCATAATCAATGTTAAGTATACTATTGAATAACACAATATCAACTATATCAATTGATTAATTCTTGGTCAGATATTTCCAATTTGTTTATATATATATATATATATATATATATATATATATATATATATATATATAGAGAGAGGAGGTTAACGTAAAAACCATTCTTATTAATGCGACGTGAGCCGAATATGCTATGAAAGTAAATGAATCTGCTGAAAGTTAATGAATAAAAAAAGAATTTTCGCCTCATGGATTTGAACCCGGTGAAAATTCAATTTTGATTCATTAACTTTCAGAATATTCACTAACTTTCATAGCATATTCATTTAGTTTCGTGATTCTTAGTTCTCACGTTAAAATTGGTTCTTATTTGAACCTCACTCATATATATATATATGAGAATGTTCAAATAAAAATTTTATTTAAAGTGAGAACGTGGAATCTTTTTAATTATTAGATCGCAAGATCTACAATGATGTATCACTTTGCTAGATGAGTGCATTGTGCACCATCCGGTTCGAATCCCATGAGAAACGCTTTTTTCTTTTGTACAATAACTTTCATAGATAATGTATTGTTCTCATGTTTGTAGGATAACATAAATTTTAACAATAACTCACTCACACACACACACACACACACACACATATATATATATATATATATATATATATATATATAGATGGATCGATAAGAATAAAATTATTTGTAGAAATAAGAATAAATCTAAGCCATTAATTTTAGTAAATCAATAGACAATATTAATTTACGTTGTGCTATAGTACATTACTATATGCTATACTTTAATTTAGCAAGATTTATTTAAATGTTATATTAGTAATTTTGTTATATATTAAAAACGGTTATTTCCTTGATTTTAGAGATTTGTTGTGATCTATTTTATAACTTCTTATTTTAGATAGATTATATTCTTTGTTGAATGGGTAGAATACATTCGTAGTATTTATCGTACAACAGTAAATTATGTTGTATGTGTAATGTGTACCACATATTTATTAAATATGTGCATTGTTTGTATTATATGTGTGCTATAGAAAGTGTAGCGAGTGCAATAATAAATTATGTTGCGTGATGTGTAATGTGAATCACATTTTATTAAATATATGCTATATAATGGCTAGTTTGTGCAATATTATATTGAGTAGATTATAAAATCCCCACCTTTTTTATAAGTGGCGAGATTATCGGAAAGTGATGAGATTTACGTCTAAGTTGACAGAGAAAATAATTTTTTATACCAAATTTATCTTTATTCGAATTATTTAATAAAATAAAATCTAAAATTATTAACTAAACTCCCTTCAATCTGGTCTATCAATTTCTTATAATTTAACGATTAAGATTAATTATAAATTATTTATTATTCTCATATTTTAAAAGTTACCATTTCAGCCTTATAATCAAATGATTTTATATATTCATTTATGATATTTGTTTTCATATAAACAATCACTATGATTACATACACAACTATATAATTCACATGAACATAATAATGAATTGGATATATATTTTCTACATCTTGATCAGTTTGATTACATACACAACTATATTATTCACATGAACATAACAATGAATTGGATATATATTTTCTATATCTTGATCAGTTTGATTACTTTTTTTTTATTATCATACACTCTTCAGCCAAACCATGAATCCCTCCGTTCCAACTAGAAGGGGATGTAAAAAGAAAGACTAAAAAGAGTATAACTTTTTAATATGTAATCCTAAAGAAGGCAGCAAATATTTGAACATCAGTTGTTGCTAATCCTAATCAATATTAACTCTGCTAGTTTTGTAATTGATTATAGTTGTAAAATCACACATACTAAGGACATAAATAAATTTATTTTGTAACATTATTAATTACTATGATAAATATATACACAACTAATTATTAAGTTTCAAAAGTATTAAATATAGATAAAATAGAAAAGATGTCATAATTTTACTCTCAGATTACGAACGATGGCACTTATGAATCAAAATAGAACATTTATAAAAATTCGAGGGAGTATATTCTAAGTTACATAGTTAATATGGGAGAAATGGGTGAAACTATGATTTATAAAATACAGTTGTGTTCTTCAAATAATTAATCTTTTAATACACACACATATATCGGGATTTTAATTGGCGGATTTTACTTGGATTGATCCGAAATCGTTCATAGCCTATTAAATTTTAAAACAACGGTTTTTGTTCCCATTCCGGTTCCATACCTGCTTCAGACGCGGTCCGTTTAGACCCATAGTTTGATGGTCCGATCCGATCCGATCCGATTCCGGTTCCAGAATCAGAACCGATACTTATTTATTGGCTCTAGTCCGAGTAAAATGACAAGCTTAAGTTTAATTAAGCTTGTCAATGAGTCGGATTTACCCATACCGATCCGGAATCGCTCATAGGCCATTAAATTCTAAAGCAACGGTTTACGTTTGATTTTGGTTCCGGTTCTAGTTCAAACCCATAATTGATAATCCAAGTCCGATCCGATCCATTATCTAATGGGTCGATCCAAAACCATAATCAATACTTATTTATTGGTTTTGCCAAAGTAAAACTCGTCTATTGACATTCCTATATATATATATATATATATATATATATATAGGAGATGGATCGGTAGAATGGATAATTTGGTAGAAATAGGAATGAATCGGGCCTTTGATTTGCTATATCAATGATTGAGATTTAATTTTCGGTGTGCTACTGCTTTTGTGTTTTGTGTGCTATACGGATTATTGTGCAACACTATAACTCTTCTTGTCTTCTGTTCAGATGAAAGATGTCTTAAACTAATATATTTAGCATATGTGCTACTTAATTGATGAAATATGTGCTAAACTAACATATGCAATATAGTAATTCGATTGTCTACAAAATATGAAAGATGTCTACTATTCGTATTTTAAATACGTTAAGATTTTCACCATAACCTACCTATATATATATATATATATATATATATATATATATATATATATATATATATACTCCCACTCTAAATATGGCGTTCTATATTTAATTCACATTGAGTGTGTAAAGGTTTTCCCAAATTGTATTGATAGGGACAAAGTTTGATTTTAAAATTTCTATTAAATTTTATAATTCATCACTTTATTCTATATAGTACATGCCATGTATATATTTGACCTGACATGCATTATAGTTATAGCAAAACATGAAATGCATAACAAAGAAAAATGTAATAAAATGTGTGAAAATCATTCCATCTAATTTCCAATTTATTGACCAAGACAAATTTATGAAATTAAAACTACCAAGTAGACGCATAAAGCCAAACTAATATTACGACCACACAAGAAATCAGCCCAAAGAATATAAGAATAAAAGCCTTATATATATAGACTACAAAAGAAAACCAAAACACTAATGATGCCTCCCTCGAGAGGATTAACCAAATTTCAGCGACATTATGTGCGAATTAAAAATATTAAATATGTAATTAGCATATTCTAACACCTATTAAAATGTTGACCGTTATTACTTACATCACATCTATTCATTTATTCAACCTCACCATCGACAAATCCAGGCATTTTCCACACTGTTCCGCATTGGCGAAACGTGTATCGTCTCCCACACACCCCCGATCTCGTCATCATCAGCATGATGTCACCATCATCATCGTCTCAAATTTCATCAACTTGGAGCCAGAAAATTACCACAACCCGGAATTCACACAGAATTAAATTAACGTAAATTAATTTTTGAAAATATTTGAAACATTCAAGAATCTGCTATTTAGTAGCTTAGATGCAATAAAATTAGAGCAGAGTGCATTAATTCCCACCATAGTTTCTCCACATAATTATTTAATTAATGAAAAGGTATAAACTGGTTTCATCCCTTGTTAGCAATATATATAATTCCATTCCCACCACTCTTTCCCTCTCAATTTCCTTCCCCAAGAAACTTGAACACCCCACCCTACCCCACCCCTACCCTCCCACCCCAATCTTCCTCTATAAAACAAGCACCATATGTCCATTTCTTCTCTTTCTCATTTGCAAGTTTTCATTTTCGCCTCCTTCCCATTAGAAGAGATAGTTTGTCGTAGTTTGCTGCTTCTTGCTACTAATTATTGACCGAACATAAGTAGCGTGTCTACAGGAGAGAGAGAGAGAGAGAGAGAGAGAGAGTTAAATTTGTGGTGCAAAAATGGAACTAGGGTTAGGTGGAGCAGGTCCATCCATGGTGAAGAGCAGTAAAGAAGCAGACGATGAGTTAGTTGAGCTGCCTCCTGGTTTCAGATTCCATCCCACTGACGAAGAGATCATCATGCACTACCTCCTGCACAAGGTCGTCGACCGCCGCTTCGTCGCCAAAGCCATCGGAGAAGCCGATCTCAACAAGTGTGAACCATGGGATTTACCAAGTAATTCATATTTCCTCTCTTAATTAATTTCTGGATATCTTAATCTTGTTCATGGCATACAATATATTTATTTTTAATTTGTGTTAATTAATTATATGACTAGGAAGTACCAAGATAGCTAAGATCTCATTATTTGTTTCAAATTTTGACCATCTATATCAATGTAATAACAGAGACACGTAGCTTGCAAGAAACGGAAGATTGAAAACATCACGGAATTCATATTTCGTGTAATATTCTTGTTTTCTCTCATGACAAGGAACATTCTGATGTTAATAGTAATACCCAATGCCTATAGATCCAAAATATCTAAATCACGCCTTAAAATCTTGTATTCTACTCTTTTTAAAAAAATAATAATAATATTGTGGTTGATGACTGCAGAGAAAGCTAAAATGGGAGAAAAAGAATGGTTCTTCTTCTGCCAGCGTGACCGGAAGTATCCGACCGGAATGAGAACGAATAGGGCGACGGAGTCCGGTTACTGGAAGGCCACCGGAAAAGACAAGGAGATCCACAGAGGCAGAAACTGTCTGGTCGGAATGAAGAAAACTTTAGTTTTCTACAAAGGGAGAGCTCCCAAAGGAGAGAAAACCAATTGGGTGATGCACGAGTATCGCCTCGAGGGCAATTTCTCCACCTACAACTTCTCTAGAGCAGCAAAGGTACATATTTTGTAATTTTGTTGGTGTTTGATGTGATGGTTAATTGTTAAAATATTGAATAAGATTAGTTTGGTAGGAGGAGTTCGTGGTGTGCCGCGTTTTCCACAAGAACAGCGGGATCAGAACGAGCCCCGGCGTGGAGCTGTCGAGGGTCGACTCGTTTGTGGATCATCTGCTGGCGGAGAGCCCCGCCGCGCCGCCGGACTACAGCTGTTTGAATGATCAAGGGCTAATTTGGAACAATCACAAGGCATACGACCTCTTTGAGCCGCCCCCTATGAGTATGGCCCAAATTGCCCTTCCAACTCCATTCCCTCATCATTATCAGCAGCCAAAAATGGAGCATTTATCGTGTAACGACAACTCGGTGATGAGCCATTCACAAGATACTGGGCTTAGCAGCGAGAACGTGGCGAATCATGAGATAAGTTCCAAGAATGCAGCAGCAGCATATGCTTTCAGCCCCAGTATCTCAGATCTGGATAATTTGTGGAGCTACTGATTAGACATGGATCGATGCATTCGACGCCCGTGTTTTGGTCATGCAAGAAGGGGATTCATCATTCACAATCTCCTGTTCCAGTACATACTACTAATTTGAATCATCTTGTTATTTACCTTAGGAATTGTTCCTTTTAATTTTTAGGATAGATTTATATAGGTAGTTTGGTGATTAGTTATTGGGTAGCTAACAAATTGTGGGCTCTGTACAATATTTATGTCTGTATGATTCTTTCATTTTCAGTAGTGAGTTATCAGGAAGCTACTTGTCTCATTTGTCTTGAATCATACGTGTGCTTCTTTTCATATTTGATTGCACCTTTTGCTCCACAAATCAAAGCATTTATTGTAACCTTAAACCAAATATATTTGTCTTAGCCCCCAGTTTTTTGTTTTTTCAAGCATACATCATGAAGAAAACAGTGAAAAGGTCGTAACTAAGTTTGAAATTTTGTTAAGTTAATTATTTGTAGAGTTTTGCAGTATATATTGGTCTGGGTCAACATGTACAATATTAATTGTTAACAGCTGCCAATGTTTTCAACAAAGTGGTTACATATTAATTTCCAAGTCTAGACTTTCTAACATAGTTATAAAGATTTTCCTATTTATATATAGTTATAAAGATATCCTCAATAGTTGTTTTTTTCTCTATTTCAGATTGTGTATATATATATATATACTGAAGACTATCTTATTCAATTAGTATTTTAATTGGTGGAGTTAATGATTTTTATGCTTCAAAATAATAATAACATGAATATTTTTTTTAGGTCGAAATATCTCACGTCCCTCTAATATTGTGAGTATAGTTCATGAAAAAATGAAACAAGCTGATGAGGCTACTAACTACTTGACGGAAATTATGATTTCTTATTTCTGCATTACTTTTCTAATAGGATTATATGTTTTATTTAGTTTTTCATTAGTAGTTTATATAAATATGGCTTGTAGAACAATTGATTTGAATGGTGGAATATTAATACAATATGAATATTATTTCGT
Source organism: Salvia rosmarinus (assembly GCA_036937905.1). Lineage (NCBI taxonomy): Eukaryota > Viridiplantae > Streptophyta > Magnoliopsida > Lamiales > Lamiaceae > Salvia > Salvia rosmarinus. Next base: position 12,812,903 of record CM072814.1, read on the forward strand.
CTTTTATCGATATTCTTGTTTAAGAATCAATAATTTGTATTCTTCATATTCTTCGGGTAATTCCTTTCGAATAAATGGAATTCCATTTTTATATTAACATGTTTCCGGTATTCCATAGAATCATTTATATTCTTTCGATATTCCTTCTTAATCAACGAATTAACCCTACAATTCATACGATTGGGTGCAGTTCCCAAAATTCAGGTATCTATATTAATATAAGTACATGAGTTATTTAATGGAAAACCTTGGGGAAAACATCTACTGAAAAATAAAGGTTTTCCTATGCACCCCAATTTATTTCCAACATCCCTGAGTTATATTTTGTGGAGACAATAGACTTAGAATTTTTCATATTTTATAATAGTAATCATGTTTTATGACCTTAACTATCAGTATTTTCTACCAAATGTTTTAAATTTACATTTTCCAAAAAAGACCACATCTTTCAATATTTTTTCAGAAAATACCCCGAATTCGGCAACAAAATGATAAGTCACATTGCCTGATTCTTAGGTGGATATATTCAGAATTTTTTTTCCACCTAGGATAAAAAAGGATATATTCAGAAGGTGTTTGGACTTTGGAGATTTTGAAGGTGGTCTGAGAGAGAGCAAGAGAGATTTATTTTTTCATTTTTTCCACTTAATCATCAAAACAAGGTCACATGAATGCTTAGCTGAAAAAAAATTTCACTTATAATTCATTTCTTCACTGAATTCTGTGATGCAAGATATTTTCTAAAAAATACTAAAAGATAGGAAAATATCTCATCTGTTTCATTATTGTTGGTTCGTTTTCCTTTTTGGGTTGTCCTGCTATTGTTGGCTCATTCCAAAAAAGAAAATAATTTTACACTAAAAAGTATCTCGAATTTCGTATAACGTATTACTTTACACATAAAACATAACTCTCATTAATCTATATGCAAAAAAATGTGCCAACAATACTGGGACGAATGAAGTATTATTTTAAAAAATGCTAAAAGATAAGAAACATAAGTTGAAGATATTTTCTAAAAAATGATAAAAGTTGGAACACAAAATATGGTTAAGCTTTTGTAATATATCTCCTTCTTAGTTCTTACCATATCGTAGGACTGATTCAAGCATGTATAGTATTAATTGCCTACTCGATTTGTCAATTTCTTTCTGTAACATTTTATTCTCCGTAACTTTCTTTTAGCATAATATATATTTATTTATTTTCAGATGTACGAACTCGATGGTTGATGCTACAGTAATTTCAGATATTTCCTAGAATTACTAAAATTTGCAAGCGTTAAATACCCTAATGCAATCGTAGCTTAATAAATATACAGATATACTTTATTAGATTAGTTGGATGGAAAATGCTAGATGTACGTAATATGTATGTACATAATTGGATTTTTTTGGTCATTTTTCATCATTTTCGAAAATTAAGGAAATATTCCATTTATATTGAATTTTATTTTTCATAGTTAACCCCTTCAAGATAATTAAGGATTGTATACAAGTATTTTATATTACATTTTAAAGAAGGAAAGTGCTTAGCCTTTCCTTAATAATATTTCCATTGATTAGTGCATTAATTATGACTATAGTAATTCTCTAATTCCTATTCTTGTGTTCCTTTTTTGAATATTTGACTAAAAAAAGAATCAAGTTAAGAGATTAAAATAAAAATAAACGTAAAATAAGAATTTTATTTGGATAATGAGGGGATTAATCAGATAAATTTTTTTTTTGGATATTCTTATTCTCCAAGAGTGCTTTTTTTTTTTGAATAATGAGGAGATTAATCAAACAAAAAAATTAATGAATTAATTATGAGAATTAAATTGAACTCTTTTTTTTATGGAATGAAAGCAATAATTATTAATTAAATTAATTAATTTTATTTTGTAAAAGAAATCAAATCACTAGTCAACTCATACCAATTTTAACCCTAAATTATAGGAGGGGTTAATCATGCAATATAATAATTAGTACTAGAACCACCCCAAAAAGAGCTTACTAATTTGATCGAAATTTTATGGATATTATGTATGTACATATTATGTACATTTAGCACTAAGTTATTTAAGTTACACTGTGAGTTCTCTCTCTCATCGTTACGCTCGTAAGATTGTCATTTTAATTCATAAAGATTGATATTGTCAATTTTATGAATAACAATTATTATTTTATTTATAAATATTAAAATTTATTCATAACAACTATTTTTTGTCTGAGCACATGATTAGGATAGCTCATACAAGTTTTTGTCTAGTTATTTAGTCTTGTAAGGATTTTGGGCATACATAAATATATAGTTTAAATTTGTTGAAATGATTTTTATTTAGGTTGATTGTATTATATTAGTTCAGTTCCCATTATTATTTGGAATATAATTAATGAAATACGAATATAAAAAATATATAAAAATATATCTTAGTGGTTTATAAATTAAATTAGAGTTTTATGAGATAAAACGTTGGTTGCAACTTGCAATAAAGCAACGAGATGCAAATTAATTAGAAACTTCGAAATCAAGTCATCAAAGTGGTTCCAGGTTCGTGCTCACCTAGCTAATGACAGATCATTTCATAAATATTTTATTATACTTGCATATTTAATTAATATTGTATATTACAATATAGAGATAATATTAAACTCAAAATAAATGAACATACTGATAATTGTAGAGTATGGGAAATTAATTAATTTCAGAGCTGGATACCACTTGTCGTTTCTTTTTGGTCAATTTAATGTAGAATTTAAAGCATTGCGTCACGGTGAATTCGAACCAGGACGCTTTAAGATCGCAAGATTAACCACTCTACCACTGGCCAACACACACACAACCACTTTGTCGTTTCTGATATTCGCGAAATGGTTAGAAGATGCATCTCAAATGGGTATAGGTAATTAATTAATGTTCAAAACATGGCTCGAAATATTTCAACAGATTATATTCTAGCTTAGAGTCTAATTCATATTTATCAGTCCATCAGAAATTAAATTAAGGGTACTGTTATTAGTGTTACATCCTTAAAAATCCAGGCTATCAGTAACATGCCATAACTTTATTATCGGATTTCTCTCTGATAGCCCACACATACACATGTCATGTGCCTGAATGCATCACGTGGTAGGATACTAGAGTTTGGAAATTAATCTATAATCCAAGAAATTAAAATAAAGAAGTTTAAACACAAAAGTGAAGAAAGGGAAAAGTTTAGCTGTTGGAATATTCCCAGTTTCCTTTACGAATCTGCAACTATATCCGCTTACTTCTCCTACATTTATGCATGTACTCCACCACAGTTGGACCACTGCTCTTAAAACTCTTTAATTTTCTATGAATTTCATCTTTCTTCTTGAAATTAGTCTCTGAGACAGAGAGAGAGATTGTATATGTATATGTATATGTATATGTATATGTATAAAAATGGTTTTGTGAGATGAGGTTGCTTGTTGAGTATTGAAAGCTAAGGTTACCTAGCTAAGGTTCATGCTTGCACGTAAGGTAACTATTACTTTGAATTTGATGCTTCATTCAAGCAAAAACATTATCTTTGTAAATAGCATATCCTAGTAAAGATTCCCAGTTTTTTGCATGGAAATATGGAGATTTAATGAAGTAACTCCCACTCTACCCCTCTCAATATCACCTAAGATGCTTAATGCATGACGCTCTCTCTTTCATGAAAAAAAAAGTTTTTTTTTGTGAAAATGTAATGAATATATAATAGGATTAGTGAAACTTAATGCCACATCATCCTCATATCTTATGTGACACCATTAAATTCCCCCATTCTTATTTATCTAAATTCTCTATTTAATGTCTTTTAAATTCCAATTCTAGTCATAATAAAATATCTTCAACTATTTTTTCATCCTACAATTATTTTACTACTAATTTAATTTGACTAATTAATTAATTTGATGACCAAATAAATAGTTATATTTTTAAAATTTTAAACTATCTATTTAATGTCACCTTATGGATGATGCTATAATTAGTTTAAGATATTTTTCATTGATCCACAGAGCAAAACTAACAAGAAATTGAATTTGTTCTTTTGTCTAATATTATGAGTTATAAGAATATTTTAAGAGAGTACTTTTGATTGCATTTATCTATTTATGAAAATTTAAAATCAATATATATTTTCTCATCCCATAATTATTTTACACCCTAATTCAATCTCACCAAAAAATACTTATATAATTTATTGAAAATTTGATTTTGAAAGTTTAATTCGCTTAAGGTTACTTTAGTCAATAATATTTAAGTTTGTCAAATAATGTGAGTCCATAAAAGTTAGAGTAATAAATTAGCAAATTATCATTTCTAATCAGACTCAAACCTATATAAATAGTTGTGTGTATTTTTTCATCATAAAGTGTGATAATTATTTTGCACTATCAATTTAATTTGATCATTTAATTAATTGGCCAAATAAATAGTTATATCTCTTAATTGAGAATTTTAATTTATTTTTTTAATATTATTTTTAATTTTTTCATGAGACTTCACTAATTCAAAACATAAATAAAATTATATATTTTTAAAAAAATTAAACAAATTCCGAATCTAGTATCAATTTCTCATAAAATTCATAAAATTAAATAGGTTCGGGTAATTAATCAAATGTGAGACGGATGTTGTTATGTATATGCTATATACATGTTCTTTATTTTTAAATTTTTTGTTATTTATTGTTTAATGTTCGAGTCATTACTGAGACAGATAAACAATTACTGTAACAACTTATATTTATAAATTTAAATAAATTTCGGTAGTTAGTACATATTTTTGGGACAAGAACGATTAATAAAATTATTTTTCAATTAGATTTTGGATATGTACGTCTTGTTAATAGCTCGAAAGTTACCTCAAAAAAAAAAGAGGTTCGAAAGTAACTGCTACAGAAAAGTTGGTGGTTTAAATCTTGTGAATGAAGCGTTTTTAAATGTAGGGGTTTTCGTTTTCAATATAAAAATTCATTTGAGGAGCTTCAAGTACTTTTACATTGTGAGGTAAAAAATATTATTGTATTTTCTTGAAACTTCTTGAAATGGGTACAAAGTCCTCTAATAATAATAATAATATATGGATAAAAATATTTTAAATATTTGAAGAAAAAAAGTGTATTTTGTGTGTGAAACAAGTCGGCTGACCTTGTGGAGATGCATCTAATAGTGAAATTAGAAGCCTTCAAAAGTTGATTACAAAAGAAATAATCATTATTACATCCGATTTAAACTAGCGATGCAGTTCAGTGCTAATCTTCATTTTCTATTTAACATACTAGTGTGTAACCCGTCAAAATTCGACGGAAAATTACATTACTTTGTATCTGTGGTTATAAGAAATAAAATATTTACGTATAAAATATATGTTAATTAATTATCAAAACCCGTATAATAATATCCAAATATTATAAAGTAAATATTAATAGTACATAGTATTAAAAAAATCGAGCACCACTAATTGTTAAAATATTAAAAATAGAAAAAATAACTAAACATTTAAAATATGATGAAATTAAAAGTAGACTTGAAGATTAATGGTCGCAATCACTTTAAACATTCATAAGTATGCTGATAAATGTTTGTACTCGTCTACTATATATATACACGCACTCATCTTAAATCCGATTAGTTACCCAAACTCGTAAATTTATAAATATAAGTTATTACAGTGATTGGAATTTATTGGGATTTGTAATTTTTGCTGACTTAACTTTTGGTGCTTTTTACATGTGATAATAATATATAATATCTCAAAGTTTGGACTTTTTTTATTTAGTGTTTTAATATTTGTATATTTGATGGGTCTCGTTGGATATGTAATGGTGTATGGGAGATGGATACACCAGTATGGTAAATTTAAAACTTTTTCTTATGATAAGATCGACTTGTTCTCGTGACTAGTCGAGATATCTGCGATCGATCTTGGTGTCGATCACCGGTCAATTCAAATAAGGAATGTATTGTACCGAGTGATATTAGTTAGCAAACCCATCGATCGCAAAGCGGCAAGTCGATTGACCGATAAGCGATGTACATGCGGAATGTGGTGGTTACTGGATTTGCCTTACAGAAAAACTGAGACTCATGATTAAATATTTAGTCGAATATTGATTAGTCAGTTTTCGGTTTGTATCTCTTCAGTATTGAACTGATACTGATAGAGGATTTCAAAATAATATTGTGTTGCTATGTGTTGCTGATGGCAGTTCAATAATATGCAATATTAAAGCAGAGCTGAAAGTAAATAACATGTTGATTTTTACGTGGTTCGAAGAGATCAACTCCTACGTCCACGGATTGATTGCTCGATTGATAACTCTTATAAAAGAGTTATTATATGACCTTTTATGATAAAATCCTTGAGTGAACGGGTTACATTTGTTTATTTCGATGTTATGTTGTATGTTTTGTTATGTTTGCGTGTGTATGTGTGAAGGATTGAGTCGGGTGAAATCAAAGGGTTTTAATTGCATTTATCGTTATTTAATTAGATACGGCATGTAGCGGAAGAAGCGGCGTAAAAGACAAGTGAAGTCCGCCGAGTCAAAGTCGAGCCCAGGTTGAAGCAGCAAGCAAGGCGAACTCGTGAGCGACCTTGACTTGATGTGCGAGGAGGATTGAGCGAATAATCTTTGGAGAAATGCGAAAGCGAGTCGAGCTACAAAGACTTCCGAGCTCAAGACTACCGAACTCGTGAGCGAACCGAACTCCGGAAGAAAGAGACAGAGCCGAGCTCGCAACAAACCGAGCTCAAATATTGAAAAGTTCACAAGTATGAAGGCGACCTCGACATTGATACTGTGGCGAGGTCGGACTCGAGCGAGGACGGACACAAGTGCGGTCGGACTCGTGCGAGGTCGGACTCGTGGCGGTCGGACTCACAAACGAGGTTGGACTCTTGACCGAGCTCGAGACTGATGACCGCAAAATGAGATCGGATTCATGAACGAGGTCAGGCCCGTTCAAAGGTTGAGCTCGGAAGAAAGGAAAGAAAAGCAGATGAAGCCGCGCTTATGAACGAAACGAAGAAAGGTCTTGCAGGACCACAGCCACGTGGCGGCTGGCCACGACAGCATAAAGGACGCGCATTTTGCCAGAGCCAACGGAAAAAGAGAGGATCCGTGGATGAAGGGTTTGCAGGTGCCTAGTCTGTACACCTAAAAAGTGTCAGAGTTGGTTATTTAAAAGGCGACAATCGGAGAAGGATTATTCATTATTCAAGATTCGGAAGAGAAATCGAGGCAACGCCTTGGAGAAAAGCTATCGGAAGAGGCGATGATCGAGGAGAGCACGTGATTCCGGCGACGAGTGTTAACTTTGAATCTCGAATTCCTTTTTACTTTGCTATGGCATTTGTGTTTTCGAATTCTGTTGCACAGCTCGCTATGAGCTAAATTCGTATGACTTGATCTTTTGATGAAACCCATGCTCGTGTGTGAGCCCGTTTTACGCTTATCTTGCTAAGTTATTATCGTTTTCTTGGCGATTATTTATCTTGCTTGTGATTGATCACCATGGTGAGATCTTAGCTCTATGATTTCGGAAGCTCTCATAGAGTGGAAAACAAGAAAGTGACGCAAGAACATGATTTAATTATTATGTGTGTGAATAGCATAGGAATATGTGTTTGCCTTGCGTGACATAAATGAATGGATTGGTAGAGATACTCTTAAAGCGCTTGGTATAGGAATATATTGACGAGCTTAGAGGGTATAATCTTAGATTTGGAAAATGCTAAGAGTTGGAAGATTTCATGTCATAATAACGAGGCAAGCTAATGTTGAGCGTGGCGAGTACGGACATGGGTGGAATCAGTGATCAAGTCTATTTTTCCTCACGATATCTGTTTGTTAATCTTTATTGTCTAAAATCTCACCTCGTCTCGGTGTAAAAGTTCTCTTTAATTGTTCTCTCTCGTAATCACAAACAAATTGTATTCGACGTGGTTTAAAAAGTGCGTTCCCTGTGGATTCGATCTCGGAATATTTCCGTATATTACTTGTTGATTACGTGCACTTGCGTATTATTGCAATATATATATATATTGTGTTGCATATATAAACAACAAGTTTTTGGCGCCATTGCCGGGGAGCGCTAATTATAAATTACGTTGATATTTCAATTTTTGTGTTTATTACGTATTAGTGGTTAACTCTGTTATTTTTCTTTGCGTGAATCAGGTTTCTGGACTGTGGTATATACGCAAAACCAAGGCGCAAGTATTGTACCCGCTAGATCAAGAGATTGAACGCACCTTCCGTCGAGGAAGACGACGTCAAAACGTCCATAGAGCGCAAGCCAAATGGCCGCACCAGGAGGTAATGGGAATAATGGAGAATGCCATAGTCATCGCCGATGACGGGAAAGGGTATCGTGACTCACGCTAACCCCGATTTAATGGTGAATCCGGAATAACCGGGCCGAGGTGCAAGTGAACCGATTCGAAGCGAAGCGGTTATGTTCCGGATGCTCCAAGCAAGGCGATTCGGTGGGCAAGCCACGAGGATCCACATCTCCACCCGATCGTTCACGGAGGTCGGTGACTCATTCAAGTTGCCGGCGTTGGGCATCACGGCGAAGCACGAGACTTCGTTGTTCCTTTCTCGCTACGAGATCGTGCAAAGCATGGTTGAATGGTATTCCATCGACTCTATCACTTGGAATGAGCTCGGTGAAAAATTCTTGATGAAGTATTTCCCGCCTACAAAGAATGCAAGATTCCGAAATGACATCATGTCGTTCCAGCAGAATGATGACGAATCAGTGTGCGAAGCTTGGGAACGTTACAAGGAAATGCTACGGAAATGCCCTCATCACGGCATTCCGCACTGCATTCAATTGGAGACATTCTATAATGGGTTAAACGCGTCCACACGATTGGTTCTCGATGCTTCCGCAAATGGAGCCATTCTCTCTAAATCTATAATGAGGCATATGAGATCTTTGGAAAGGATCGCTAACAACAATTGCCAATGGTCCAATTCGCGAGCTCCAATGGGAAAGAAATCATTGCGGTTTCACGAAGTTGATGCCTTGGCGGCGCTAAGCGCTAAGTGGCATCTATGAGCAATATGTTGAAAGGCTTGCAAGTAGCCAATCCGGTTGCTCAACAAATGAGTGTTCCAATGGTCGCACCCACTATGCAAGTGAGCGAAGTGTCGTGTGTTTATTGTGGGGAGGCATAGTTTTGATAGTTGTCCATCAAATCCGACCTCGTATGCTACATGGGAAACCAGAATGGCCAGCGAAATAATCCCTACTCGCAAACATACAATCCGGGGTGGAGACAACACCCTAATTTCTCATGGGGAGGACAAGGATCTGGAACAAGTGGTGGTGGAAATTTTGAGAAAACCACATATCCACAAAATTTCCAACCGAAGCAGCAACAAGCCGCTCCACAGCCCAAGTCTATTGAAACTTTGATGAAGGAGTATATGGCTAAGACAGATGCAGTAATCCAAGGGCAGTCCACTTCGCTACGGAATTTGGAAGTTCAGATCGGACAATTAGCCACCGAGATGAGGACTCGGCCACTTGGCAATCTGCCTAGTGACACGGAGAATCCTCGGAAGGATAAAGAACATGTCGAGGCGTTACGCTGCGAAGTGGAAAGAAAATGCACGAAACCGAACTCTGAACCAAGAAGAGAAGGCGAGTCCTCAAACCCTAAAAGCGAAGGCGGCGATGTGATCGCACCAAAACAAACCCTCAATGCCGATGAGACGCCGAGGTGAATCCACTGCCGAAGTCGATGGGCGAGGTAGTTTATCGACCACCACCACCTTTCCCGAAAGTTTGAAAAAGCACAAGACACTCGGTTTGGAGAGATTTCTAGATGTCTTGAAACAATTACACATTAATATTCCATTGGTGGAAGCACTAGAACAAATGCCAAATTATGTGAAGTTCTTGAAGGATATCCTAACAAAGAAGAGATGTCGGGGAGTTCAAAGCAGTGCACGGATCGGAAGCGAGAGTACCATATTAAAAAGCAAGATTCCACCCAAGTTGGAAGATCCGTGGAGTTTCACAATTCCATGTTCAATTGGAGTCGCGGCGTTGGTCGTGTTTCTATGTGATCTAGGAGCGAGTATAAACTTAATGTCGCTCTCAATATTCAGGAAGCTCGGGATAGGAGAAGCTCGGCCCACAACAGTGACCCTGCAATTGGCAGATCGGTCTATGGCTCATCCTGAAGGAAAAATTGAAGATGTGCTAGTAAAAGTGGATACATTCATTTTTCCTGCGGACTTCATCATTCTGGATTACGAAGCGGATCACGAGGTGCCTATAATTTTGGGACGTCCTTTCCGCTGGCTGGAAGGACTTTGATTGATGTCCAAAAGGCGAACTCACAATGAGGGTGAATGATCAGAAGGTCACCTTTAATGTTTTCAACGCAATGAAGTATCCTGACGAAGTGGAGGAATGCTTGGTAATTCATGTATTAGAGCAGGTCGTCATGGACAAGATCTTGGAGCACTCGTCTCGATTCAAGACGGTGATAATGAAGTTGCCGACCTCATGGAGTTAGAGCAGGAAAGGGGCGACCTCGGCAATTTCTAACAAGAGATCGATCAAGTCCCACTCGTATCAATCGAGCTCGAGTCACTTGGGCTCGCAGATCGGACCGCCGGTATCAAACCTTCGATAGAATAACCTCGATACTTAGTCTGAAAACATTGCCCAACCACCTGAAATATGCTTATCTGGGCGAGGGACAAACTCTTCCAGTAATCATTTTAGCGGTGCTCGAGCTCAACAAAGAAGAATCTCTATTACAGGTGCTGCGCAAATATAAGAGAGCTATTGGATGGTCAATTGCCAACATCAAGGGAATCAGCCCGGCTCTATGTATGCACAAGATATTGTTGGAAGATTTCCATAGCACTTCCATAGAACACCAGCGCCGTCTTAATCCAGCCATGAAGGAGGTGTTGAAAAAGGAAGTTATTAAATGGCTGGATGCTGGAATCATTTATCCGATCTCGGACAGTTCTTGGGTGAGCCGGTGTAGTGTGTTCTAAAAGGAGGAATTCTTGTGATTTCTAATGATCGGCAGAGTTAATTCCAACTCGGTGATAACGGGATGGCGTGTTTGTGTGGATTACGGGAAATTGAACACGGCTACTAGGAAAGACCATTTTCTCGCCATTCATGGATCAAATGCTTGATAAAGTAATTGGAAAGGAGTTCTTCATTTCCTAGATGGGTATTACGGTTATCATCGGATCGCCATTGCACCCGATGATCAACACAAAACCACCTTCACTTGTCCCTATGGCACTTTTGCCTTTAGAAGGATGCCGTTTGGACTCTGTAATGCCCCAATGACGTCCAGCGTTGCATGATGGCCATCTTTTCGGATATGGTGGAAAAGTCGGTCGAAATCTTCATGGATGACTTCTCCGATTTGGGACACTTTGAGGTATGCTAGGTAACTTGGGAAGGTCTTGGGCTGCTGCGAGGCAACACACTTGGTCTTAAATTGGAAAAATGCCATTTCATGGTAGGCATAGTGCTAGGACACCACATATCGAAGAAGGGATTGAAGTGGGCGAGCCAAGATCAGTGATAGATAAACTTCCACCTCCCACTACCGTAAAGGGGTGCGTAGTTTCTTGGGACATCTGTGGGTTTCTGAAGGTTCATAAAAGATTTTCAAAATTTCTAAGCCACGTGTGCCTTCTTTGGAGAAAATAGCCACTTCGAGCTCACCCCGGAATGTCTGAAAGCGTTTGACGTTTTAAAGCGAGCTCTAGTGACAGCTCCAGTAATCATTGGACCGAACTGGGCATTACCTTTCGAGGTGATGTGCGACGCTAGTGACTTCGCCGTGGGGGCCGTACTGGGTCAACGGAAGGAGAAGTTATTCCACTCCATCTATTATGCCAGTAAAACGTTGGTGGAAGCTCAAGTAAACTACACCACTACGGAGAAGGAGCTGCTAGCAGTGGTGTTCGCATGTGAAAAATTTCGCGCCTACCTTGTCGGTTCAAAGGTGATTGTTTACAAAGATCACGCGGCCATAAGATATCTCGTCGCCAAGAAGATGCTGAGCCACGGTTAATCCGGTGGATCTTGCTTCTCTGAATTCGATCTGGAAATTAGAGATAGGAAGGGTACTGAGAATCAGTGGCCGACCATTTATCTCGATTGCCAACTGCTGAAGGCGAAGACACCCGTGTCCAGATTCAGGATGCATTTTCGGATGAGCAACTAATGAACATGCACTACTGTAGTACACCTTGGTATGCAGACTTCGTAAATTTCTTGGTTAGTGGAGTACTACCTCCTGACTTCTCTTTTCAACAAAGGAAAAGGTTCTTTTCCGAGGTGAACCATTACTTTTGGGATGAACCATTCTTGTATAAACACCTTGTCTTGAAGGATCGATGAGACATTGTGTCCCATGAGGAAATGGAATCGATTCTAGAGGATGTCATGCTACCCCATATGGTGGTCACTTGGCAGAGGCGAACGGCAGCTAAAGTTCTACAATCAGGTTATTTCTGGCCAACCTTGTTTAAGGATGCTCATGCCTTTGTACGAAAATGTGATCGATGTCGAGAGTTGGGAACATTTCTTCTCGAAATGAGATGCCAACAAATTTTATCCTAGAAATAGAACTCTTTGATGTTTGGGGTCTAGACATTATGGGTCCTTTTCACCTCGTTTGGCAACCTCTACATATTGGTGGCGGTTGATTATGTCTCTAAATGGGTGGAGGCCGTAGCTAGTTCGACTAATGATGCAAAGGTTGTAATCAAGTTCTTGCAAAGAACATCTTTACACGTTTGGGCTCCTCGTGCTATCATTAGTGATGAAGGAACTCATTTTGTCAACAAGGCGTTGAGTCTTGTCTAACCAAGTACAATGTTCGCCACAAGATTGCCACGACATACCACCCCAAACCAATGGACAAGTGAACTCTCCGATAGAGAGATAAAAGGCATATTGGAAAGGTGGTAAACCCAAGTCGGAAGGATTGGTCCATACGACTGGATGATGTAGTATGGGCATTCTACAGAACGGCTTTCAAAACTCCGTTAGGGATGTCCCCCTATCGGTTGGTCTATGGGAAAACTTGTCACCTTCCACTGGAACTCGAGCATCGAGCTTATTGGGCGATGAAGAAACTGAATTTTGAGCATAAGGCTGCTGGAGAAGCTCGCTTGTTGCAACTAAGTGAGATGGATGAATTCGTTGGTTTGCCTATGAAAATACGAAATTGTACAAGGAGAGGACATAGAGATGGCATGACAACAACATCTTGCACCGTGAGTTCTTGCCGGTCGCAAGTGCTACTTGTTCAATTCGAGGTTGAAGCTATTCCACGGAAAGTTGAAATCACGATGGTCGGGTCCTTCACAATTCTCGTGGTAGTACCCGTGGTGCTATCACATTCTGAAGGGACGTTAGGTCGGAATTCATGGTGAATGGACAATGTGTCAAACACTATTGTGGTGGGAGGTCATTTGTGAGAAGACCTCAACATCCCGAAGGACGCTGACAGAGGTATCTTGGTCGCCATGGCGGCGGTATTTGGCGTACCCATTTATTTCGTTGTACATATTTGTTTTATTTTAAGTTTTATCTCGGTGTTTTCAGTATGATAATAAATGCTTTATCCTTGCTAAAAGGATGAGGGATTATTTTGGGATTTTTGATTGCAGGTACGTGCGTACCTCTGCGGGGAAAATTACGAGCATGGTGCTAATTCTTGTCCCAGTAATGGATTTGCAGAGGATCAAGAGAAAGTGAAATAGAAGTTGCCAATTTGGTAAAAACAAAAAGAGCGGGAAAAATCTGGTTGACTTTTGGGATTTGAAAGACCGTGTCTTTTCCTTTTCCACCTTTCAGTCTTTTAAATCTTTTATTTTCCCATTTTTGCTGCATCTTTACTCTCGCCTTTCACGATCATTTTCTCCTGTGCTCTGATTGTGCAAATTTGTAGTCTCTATCTCTTTCACCTACAAAATCAGTTATTATGAGGAGATTCGGCGAATAGATTAGGGGCGGTGCGGCCATCATCCATTCCAAGCAATGATGCTGCCACACCCCTCGTAATTTCAGACGAAGAGGTATCACAGGAAGCTTCACCAGCCTCCTCCACGGTCATACGCCTCTTTCCTCAAAAGAAAGAATAGTCCCGATGTGAGGAAGGCCAAGATAGTGGAGGCGGGAATCGAAGATGTTCAAAGTAAGAAGGCGAGTGGACAAACCACCGTCACAAAAGGCGAGAATTTCAATCGATGCCATCCCTAAATTTCGAGCTCACGGTGGGTTCGAAAGATTTAAGCGCTTAAAAGCTGAAGCGACTACGGATGGAAAAGGGTTCCAGTCAAAGAAAACCCGGTGTTTGTGGTGGAATTAATTTCCTTGAATGGTTGGGCTACATTCGGCAGCAATACCACCTCCCCATTACACCCCTTGTTAAGGAGTTCTATGCAAATATCACGCCTTTGCCGAATAAGGAAGGTTGTCTGCGGTGGTTAGAGGTAAATTAATGGTTTTCTCTCGAAACCATTAATGCTTTTATGAGTTAGACAATGAGGTGGAGGATGCTTTCTCCACCATGAAGAGGGCCCTTAGTGAAGACCTCGGGGCGCTACGACTAAGCGCCATTGAAGGCACAGAATGGGAGTTCTCACACAAGGATATCGCTCGATAAAAGGCGCCTCGTTACGGTGGAAGCTCATATCCGCTACATTTCATCAAATCGGATTTTGCCAACAACCCATGATACCACGGTGTCGGAAGAGCGTATGTTGATCTTCTGCGCATTTTCTTTGGAAGGTCCGTCAACGTGGGCGCCCAAATCTGGCGCAGTAGGGTGCCTAAAAGGAAGAAAGGCCAACTGCTCTTTCCTTCTCCGATCACTCGATTATGCGTGAAGGCGGGGTGCTGCCGGGGATGATGAGGATCGCCTCGTTGAAAAAGCTTTTATAGACATCAAGACTCGACTCATCGTCGTGCTTCTTCTGGACCCGATCTCGCATGGCGAGCAAGTAGATCCACCGCCCATACGTGCGTCTTCGTCCAGAACCAGCGGTGTTAGAGATGCAAAGGTTCCTACGCTTGCGGATCCATGGTGTAATACCAGAATTTACGGGATTAAAAATTTCGAGAAAAAGAAGGAATATTACGATAGAAACGAGAATGAAAACGAACATCGATAACCATCGGTTTTGAGAGAAAACGAAAAATTCTTAATCTTTTTCACATGAAATTATTTTTAATAGTAAATAAATATGTTTTTAAGCATATTTGGGATATTATTTACACTAAGGAAGAAAAAGGAAATATTTTCCTTATTAAGTTGTCATTTTCGAAAATAAGAGGAATAAATAATTAATTTGTGATTTAATATGTGATCACTTGATTTTATGTGATGAGTTGTCATGTTTATCTTATAGTATGTGATAAGATAATTATCTTGTACATCATGCATGAATTTCGAAAATATGAGGTGTATATGATAAGGATTGAAAATGACATTTTTGTGATAAGTATGCTATGATATTTTTATAAAATGATAAGGTAAGGATGACTAAGCATAGATAATGTTTATCTCATAAAAATGTGTGATAATGTGATAAGTATCATAGGAGATAACATCTTGGTTCTAGAAGTTCATTAATTTCGAAATTAAGGCATGATTTTATGTGATTTTTCGAAAATCACAATATTATGTGATAAATGTATTAAATAATTTATTTAAATTATATACTTGATAAATATCATGATTCTAGATCAATCTTATCTCCTAGAAGTTATAAAAATTTCGAAATTATTAAAATAGGATAAGAATGGAATTTTATAAAAATTAGTTCCTAAGAAACCCTAATTTTCGAAAAATTAGGGAAAATGCTTAGAATTGTTCCAAAAATTTATTTTATGATATAATATCATTATATTTATGTAATTCATCATGAAAATAATATTAGTTATGAAAATAATAATAGTTTGATAATTTATCCGTAATTTCGAATTATTTGCCGATAACTTTACATTAATACATAGAAATGATCTTAATTAATTTTCCTATGATTTATTTTATCATCTAAGATTATTATTGTGTCACATAGCTATTAATTGGAGAAAAATAAAATATTTGGCATCATATTATTAAAGGTGCCGAAAATTTAGACTTTCTAGTGTGAAATGAATATAAATATCATGCTTTAATTAATGAGGTGCTATAATTATAACGATAAGATATATTAGGTGTAAAGTAGAGATGGTTATCAAATTAAACAAGTAACTATAGCCTTTGTCTTGTAGTAGTTGAAATATTTGAAAAACAAATGTGAACAAATGTGAACTCGATTGAAAGTCGTAGTGTAAAATTTTGACTTTTCAAAAGTAACCTTATCTTATAATTATATTAAAGTATATAATATAGAAAAAATAAAATATATCCTAAAATTGAGAAGTACGAAAATTATATATACATTGTATAAAGTGATAATTTATTTATTCTATGATAAGTATAAGATATATTAATTAAATAATAAAATAACATAATAAACTATAGAATAAAATAAAATAATTGTATCATAAGCTATGGAGGTGGCCGAAAATTGTAGAAGATAAGGTATGAGTTGTAAATTTTGATTTTACAACTAGAATTGTATAATTTCAAAAAGATAAGATAAGATGAATAATTAAATTATAAGATAAGATCAAAAATGACTCAATGATAACTCATAGGGTTCGAAAATTAAGGAGATAAAGGAGTTGAAATTTTTGACTTTATATTAAGATATTTTATAAAGTAATGATTAAAACCACTTTATAAACTCTATAAATAGGAGACCACCCCCATACCACACCATATGACCGAAAAAAATAGTAAGGAAATAGATAGAAAATAGAGAGAAAGAAATTAGAGAGTGTTCTTCAAAGCATTCTTCGATCGTAGTTCGAAAAACGTCGTAAACGTCGATCAAAATCAACTAGAAGGTTAGAAACTCTACACTTATTATTTTTATGTAAAAATATTAGAAAATCATATGTGATATGTTTTGTTACATGCTTTGAAAAATTATGTGAAATACGTGAAAATTACATTATGTGTCGAAGTTATGAATTAAATATGTTCATATAGCGTTTATAAGCATGTATTATGATTTTAATACAAAGTTAAGCATGTATTAAAAATACTATGATATAATAGAAATTAAGCATGAGGAATATGTTAATTTACATGAATTTTAATTGTTGTTTTGAACATGAAATAATAATAGTTATTCATGTTTAGAATTCTATGATTTTATGTGGAATTTCTTGGAAAAATATGGAATATTATAGGATAGTAATTTCAAAATTTATTAAAGCATAAAATATTGATGTACAAGTTGTATATGATGAATATTATGTCATATTATCAATATATGATGATAAAATATATTATGTGAATAAAATAGAATTTTCGAAAAATTATATGGAATTTTCGAAAATTATGAAAAATAAAAGATTATGACGTCTCGTGATACGTGATATGTGAATCATATGATATGATACGTGAAAAGTTGAGACGTAAGAAAATACGACTGTGAATACGTAAAATATAAGTATACATGTAAGTTGAGAAGTAAAGTCAGTACGTAACGACGTTAGGTATGAAATTAAGATTTATCGTCACGTTGAATGGTTTGAGCGAGAAAGAATGAAAAGATAGGATATTATATCTTTTCGAGGCCTTAATAAGTATAATAGTGGTTAAGGTATGAAAATAGGATCCTTGGCTAAAAGGATTGATGTAGTAACTCGTTGTTTTCGGATCGATGATTATCGAAAAGTATAGCGATGTACTAAACCTCGTTTCTCACGTTGAAAAAGGGTCTGCTTTCGGAGGAGAAAAAGGCGACAATTAATTACTAGTGGCGTAGGAACTTTAAGTTCCGAGGTGGGCTTTCTTACCAAAACCAATTACAAGCTTTTTGGAAAATGTTTTACTATTATTACTTTACTATTTTTACGCAAAGGATAAAGTGCGATATTATCGCCAAAAATGTTTTATGTTTTGTATATGTCCATTCGGGTTGCACAGGGCAACAGGGAAAAGTATTGCAATTCGGATCCTAAAATTTGGAGGTGAAGGGGAATCACGGCTTAGGGTTGTGTACACTTGACTTATGAACCGAGGAGTTACGGTCGGATGATTGACCTACGAACCGTTCGCGGTCGATCGTGCGTCCGGGTGAAGGAGGCCTCCTCGTAGCGTTAATCCATATGCCGACTTGGAATATCGTTGTGATGTGAAAATGCTGTGCAGCGATGATTTTGAGAAAGTAAAGAAAATGTATTTAGTAAGCACAAGGTATTTTCAAACAAAACCCTTGTGTCTTATTGTGATGAAAGCGATCTGATATTTAGTAAAGTATAAATGTTTTCGGCATGTGTCCAGAGTGCATCTTTGTACTCGACCGCATATTGTTTTAAATGTGCGAGTTGGTGATGATGGAACCGAGCGGAGTTGAGCGAAGTTCTTTTGTCAGTAGTCGAAGTATTTTGGTTCGCTTGAGAATGCATCTTCATATGCATGTCTCACACGTTTATTCCGCTGCCAAACTCTTGAACTCTGTTAAGTTCTTGATATTTATGTTGAAAGCGTTGTAAGAGTTACTGTTTTGTCCAAACATTCGTATCAACTCTTTATATAAGTATTTTGCACATCTTAAATCTCGTTCTATTTGGAAACATCCGTATTTCTTCATAGATGAAATGAGTTGAAAACCTTATTCTTTCATATTCACTTAAATCGAACCCCAAGTCACGGTCCGGTAAGGATAAGCCAAACCGGGCTGTGACACATGGACTCTTGCTTAGATCTGCTGCTTTTGAAGACGACCTGAAGAGATATTTGGTATATTGTCGAAAGCGGGACCGTGCATTGGAGGACTGCCTTAAATCATTATCCACGGTGGAACTGCCAGCTTTCCCTGAATTCCCGCATCGGATATTCCAGGCATGGCCTCTACCATCGGATTATGATCCTGAGGCCGAGGTTATGAAGGAATGAAGGATAGCGAGGCGAGGACGGACCGAGCTCAATGTCGACAAGGATCGCTCATTGCATCCATGAAGTCCGGATGCCACCGCTCCGTCTCTGAAGCGGCGCTGCAGATGCAACTCAGGGTCACCGAGAGTGGTGTGTCTCCTGAAACCGAAGCTGTTTCGCCTGCTACCACCCCATCTACACGCGCTTCTCCTACTCCTTCGGGTTCTCCCGAAGTGTAGGCTAGGGGCGTTTTCTCTAACTCAATCCTTGTTTTGTTTTGTGTTTTGTTGTGTGTCTGCTGGTTGGTGTTTTGTTGGGTTGTTCTGTTTTGTTCAATAAAAGCATGTGATTCTGTTTTCGATGATTTCTAAGGATGATGCTTGATTGGCACGGGATAGCTTTATGATGTTAATCTGTTTTGTTTATACTGTGATCTTTGGTACGCCTTATTGCTTGTCTGGTTTTTACCCTTATTTTGCGGGGTGTACCTCTATTAATTTTGGTATTAGCATATTAGTCTCTATAGGGATTGACCATTACATCGGTAAAACTTAATTGGCCTACGATTTTGTATGAGTGCATGTCTCTCATATTTGGTTGGTACTCCCCCTTGAGACAATATACATGAGTGTGTCAACATGGATAGGACGTAGGCCCTTTTTGGATCGATTGTGCCTTTCTAGCCTTCCCTGATATCATATTTTTCCTAGGGACCCCCTTTGAGCTTACAAGCTTTTTCTTTCTTGCATCCACCAAATATTCTCCTGTATACCCACATATATTATTCCTTACCCTTCACTTTGGGCATACCTAATTGTGGTTCAGTTTCTCTCATTTCTATAATAGTGCCCGTAGTAATCTCTATGTCTCAAGATATGATGTCTACACCTCGGTTTTGTATAAGTTTCAACATTGGGGACAATGTTATGTTCTCAGTTTGGGGGTGGGCGAGGTAAAGTAACCTCGGAAGTTAAGGGTGAGGTGGTTATAAAATATGGTCATTGTAAAAAAAAAAAAAAAAAACGGAGATGATAAACGAAAAAGGTGAAGATGCGGGGTCTCTATAAAAAGAGAAGAAAAATGTCAGGATAGTTGGAACCAAGAATGAGTTAGGTGCCCAGGTGCTTTGAGCTACATTATCCCAAACAATCCTACAGTCACCCAAGCCTAACATTATAAGCTGTTAAAGACCTACTGATCCAGTATTGATGACACTCATGTTAGTGGAGAGGGGGTTGACCGAACTGAAATGTGGAGACATCGGTGCACTTGATAATCAAAGCATGGTCATATTAAGAAGAACTAAGTTATGAGAAGATTCATGTAGTGACTAATGTGTTATATACCTGTTGATATCTGAAGGGCGACATCCTTGCAATACGAGGTGATTGACAAGATTTGCAACGAGAAGAACTGAATGATCCTTTTTCTTTCAAAGAACCATGACTAAAAGCAACATCCCTAGCTGATTAAGTCATCATCTTGGTTATCGTCGGAGCATTTTGAACATCGCTTCTTGCTTTTGTGGGTGTGTTTTTGTTGTGTAACAGAGCATCACTCGAGGACGAGTAATGAGCTAAGTTTGGGGGTGTGATAACTCTTATAAAAGAGTTATTATATGACCTTTTTGATGATAAAATCCTTGAGTGAAACGGGTTCTGTTTGATTAATTCGATGTTATGTTGTATGTTTTGTTATGTTTGCGTGTGTATGTGTGAAGGATTGAGTCAGGTGAAATCAAAGGGTTTTTAATTGCATTTATGCGTTATTTAATTAGTTATGGCATGTAGTAGGAAGAGCGGCAGAAAAGACAAGGCGGAAGTCCGCTGAGTCAAAGTCAAGCCCCAGGTTGAAGGCGCAAGCAAGGCCGAACTCGTGAGCGACCTTGACTTCGATGTCGAGGAGGATTGAGCGAATAATCTTGGAGATATGTGAGGCAGTCGAGCTACAAAGGCGAAGTCAACGCTCGAAAAGCGAGCTCAAGACTCCGAGCTCAAGACTTCCGAGCTCAAGATTTCCGAGCTCAAGACTTCCGAGCTCAAGACTTCCGAGCTCAAGACTAAGGGATTCCTCGGTTCGGGCCGAAGAAGCAATGTAACTCGATCATTATCAAGCGGTTGCAATCTTTTTCGTCCGTGAAGATCCCACCGAGTGCCTTCTACTTCTAATAGGCCATGAACTAGATCCGAATCATTCTCAACGAGTCCATAGAAGTGATCCCATTTTTTCATCGATTAGGGTAGAGACCAAAGATCTTTTCCATTCTACCAACCAAATCCCATTGGAAGATTCAAATCAACTCAAGACAATGAACTCGGGAAGAAAGAGAATAGAGCCGAGCTCGCAACCACCGAGCTCAAAGATTTAAAGTTCACAAGTATGAAGGCGACCTCGACATCGATACTCGTGGCGGTCGGACTCCAAGCGAGGGGACTCTTGACCGAGCTCGGGACCGATGACCGCAAAATGAGATCGGATTCATGAGCGAGTCGGGGCTCGTTCAAAGGTTGAGCTCGGAAGAAAGGAAAGAAAAGCGGATGAAGCCGCTTATGAGCGAAGCGAAGAAAAGTCTTGCGGGACCACGGCCACGTGGCGGTGGCCACGACAACGCATAAAGGGCGCGTTTAACCAGAGCCAGCGGAAAAGAAAGGATCGGTGGATGAAGGTTTTGCGGTGCCTAGTCCGTACACCTAAAAGTGTCGAGTTGGTTATTAAAAGGAGGCGACAATCGGAGAATATTCATTCATTATTCAAGATCCGAGGCGAAAATCGAGAGGCGCCTTGGAGAAGAAGCTATCGGAGGCGATGATCCGAGGAGCATGTGATTTCGCGACAGTGTTAACTTTGAATCTCAATTCCTTTTACTTTGCTATGGCATTTGTGTTTCGAATTTTGATGCACACTCGCTATGAGCTAAATTTGTATGACTTGATCTTTGATGAAACCCATGCTCGTGTGATGAGCCCGTTTTACCTTATCTTGTTAAGTTATTATCGTTTCCTTGGCGTTTATTTATCTTGCTTGTGATTGATCACCATGGGTGAGATTGTAGCTCTATGATTTCTGGGAAGCTCTCATGGAGTGGAAAACAAGGAAGTGACGCAAGAACATGATTTAAATATTATGTGTGTGAATAGCATAGGAATATGTGTTTGCCTTGCGTGACATAAATGAATGGAATGGTAGAGATACTCTTAAAGCGCTTCGGTATAGGAATATATTGATGAGCTTAGAGGGTATAATCTTAGATTTGGAAAAATGCTAAGAGTTGGAAGATTTCATGTCATAATAACGAGGCAAGATAATGTTGAAGCGTGGCGAGTACGGAGCATGGGTGGAATCAAGTGATCAAGTCTATTTTTCCCTCCTGATATCTGTTTGATAATCATATTTTGTCTAAAATTCCACCTCGTCTCGGTGTAAAAGTTCTTTTTAATTATTCTCTCTCATAATCACAAACAAATTGTATTCGACGTGGTTTAAAAATTGCGTTCCCTGTGGATTCGATCTCGGAATACTTCCGAATATTACTTGTTGATTACGTACACTTGCGTATTATTGTGTTGCATATTTCAACAACTGAATCAAAGTGGAAGCTTTAGAGTTCGAGGCTTAGTCTGAAGAGCTTTAGTCGGAGCTCAAACGTGTTCTCACCATGGTCCATAAGTGATCAATGCCATTGAATGTGAATTTGTTGTGAACAACGACCCGAGCAACAACCATCACTACTCTAAGAGGCGAAGTGCTTAAGATGATGGAGACCGACTTCGTTGTTGACTTGATAGGTGTATTCCAACAACATTACAACCTATCAATATAGAGATTTTTGAAGTCCAAGATAACTTGTCCATTTCCTCATCCGATGCTAACTACCGGATAAGCGCCATCGAAGATGAAGTGCAAATATTGAAGAAACAATGGCCTTCTCAAGTGACTGTCGATCACCCATATTGAAATGGACCAAGCTCGACAAGACTCGATTCGAGATGAGCACTACAATAAGTGATCTCTCTCTCTCTCTCACTATCCTTATTGATGATGCAAAAAGAGAAGAAAGTTATGCAAGATAAGGAGAAAGATTACTATAGTGAAGAGAAGACAACTAGAGAGAAAGATCTTGATGAAGAGATGGCTAAGGCAAATCTGACCATTGAAGTGAATAAGAAAAGAAGAAAAGACAAGTTAATCTTTGAAAGAAGAAAGAATGCCAAAACTACTATCACGCTAAGAAGAAGAAGACTTGACCCTTCTATCGATTCTCCAACTGAGTTTTCTTAGCCGTCTTCTATGCAGGTGCACCCTTTGAATGTCTTTCTGAATTGATGGAAGAGAATAAGACAAATGATACTAAGAAGATCTTGATTAATGAAGAAGACCGACCACCGAGAAGGCGAAATGAAGAATGCCTCGGAAATATGGCAAGTCGGTTCTTTGAAGTAGACAAAGAAAGGAAGCGTGAAGAAAAAGAACTACATCGTTGATATGAAGAGAAGAAATGAATGGAAGCAAAACAATCGACTTAGATGTCGGGCACTATCTTGATAAATGGGTGCTGAATATCTAAATAATGATGGGAACAACTAAAGAATGAGTTCATCGAATGATGCTATTCTTGACTTGGAATGCCTTAAGATGAAGAAGTAGCCAACTAATGGCTTCAAAAGCTTCTTGAAGGATTATTTTGATGAAGTGTTCGTGGGAACATTGTCAATAACGCTATAGAAATAGAATCAACATCACGCCACCAAAGAAGGCGTTCCAGCGCTAAAGCGATACAATTTTGTCAACCAAACTACGATCAAGTTGAAGCTTATCACGCCTATGCTAAAGCTGGACCTTGTGAGTCACCAACAAAATTCAAAGCTCTAGTCGAGCGAGCCTTCACAATGTTATGGGAAAAAGCGATGAATAACAAAAGATGAAGAAGAAGGATAGAATTGATCGAATCGCTTTGTAATATAAATGTATATAAGAGTTGATCTCGAAAACTAATGTGATGTACTTGTATTTCGGTAATCCATATATAATATCCACTAATCCAGTTCACGTTGACGATAATGACTCTTCGTTCGGACTCGTACTTGCTTTAACCTTTATATATCTTTGCATGCTAAAATAACCCATGTTTTGCGAGAATGGTGATTTCAACAAAGGAGAAGCAAACTCTTCTACTTATAAAGTGTTCCTTCTTGATTAGGTTCTTTAGTAGTAATAGATAGGTTTGGCATAATCAAAAAGAAAAATTATTAGGAAAATTCGATACTTAGTTTGTTTTGATTAGATACCAAAATCCTCTAGATGATTACTGCGATGTAATCTATATGCTATTCACATGTTAGAGAGTAAGCTTTTTTATGTTTACAAGTTTCGGTGAAGAATCATCAATATGGTTTATCGATATTGAAGGAGGATATAAGCGATTGAAGTCAATCGTCTTGATAGAAGAATCAACACAATGCTACTGAAAAGGGACTGATAAAGAGGTACTGAATAAGGAAAGGTATAACGTTACTCAAGAAGGACATACACAGTTCTCCTGAAGGAGGACTGACAAAACAGTGAGGAGAATTACCAAGTGTCATTTCAGAAGAACAAGTCGAGTAGCTACTAAACATTGATGTCGGCTTAAGGTGTCCTATTGAGGAAACACATAGTCAATCCCATGAAGAAACACAAAGTCAATTAAAGATTTAGTGTTTGACCTCGGGCGTGTCGAGCATATCATGAGAATCTCGTGATGAGAGAGCAAAGTACAAGACCTGTAGAATGTTTTTTACAATGTTGCATGCACTGAAAGCGACGTACTAGGATAAGAGTTCAAATGACAAATGGAACATATATAATTGGTGTTCCTCCAATGATACTATTCATTGTCTCTCCTATAAATACCCGATAAAATCCAACCTTTGAAGGTTACCGAGATACAAAGACCAAAAACGTTGTGCATTCAAATTTACAAGCTTTCAAGCTCAAACCGAAAATCTCGAAGAAAATAATTCTTTCAAGTTATCAGTAAATCCTCAGTTAAATTGAATATTCTATTCAAGGATTTCAACATACATTCCCTTATATACTAGGCTTTTCTTATGTACATCTTACATGATTTTGGATAAAGTGTTGCTGTAATAGTTAATCCTTAGTTGAAAAACCCACAACCCTTTATTCAAACCTCGTAACTAGGAGTTAGTGTAAGAAGAAGTAAGTAAGCAATAAAGTGTTAGTTCCTAAAGCGAGAGAATGACAAGTTAATCGGGTACAAATAAGGTTATTTGTGTACTTAGGTTCCTTGCACCCGTAGGCAATCGAAAGTTCCTCACACCCGTAAGCAAGCGAAGGAAAGAACGACAAGTTAGTCGCGGTACATATAAGATGGATTTCTATACTTAAATTTCTTGCACTCGTAAGCAAGCTAATCTCAAGTTTAGTGGATTGTCTGATTTGATCAGATAGTGGATGTAGGAGCCGACCTCTTGGAACCACGTAAAACTCTCTGTGTGCTACCTTTCATTTATGTTTTATAAATTACTTGTTATTGAACTATCATCTTGATATACTTGTCACAACATCTTTTTAAGGTCTCTATCGGTGAGTCCTTTGCTCTTGAAGAAAACTAATACTAATTAAGCTCATATTCGATTAAGTCTTTAAGTACGTTTTCAGTAAGGCAAAAACTTAACCACCATATTGATGGGAAATAAAAACACGACCACAAGCGGTAAACAACAAATGCGGAATCAATCTTCGTTTGGCTAATTTTCCCGACCGTATGAACCTTTGAGGAAGCAAACAAATAAGGTATTCTAGATGCGATAATAAGGAGACACAAATTTTAGCGTGGAAAACCTCTCAAAGCGAAGAGAAGGAAAACCACGGGACTACTAGAGTGCTTAAATTCACTATCATCAATAATGCACCAATACACAATCTTCTCTAGATTATACTAGAGGCATACAAATCATCATATACTTGAAATAAACACATCAAGATATATGGAATCGAAAGCAGAGCAAGATCGAAGAATATCACCAAATCTTCTCCTCTGTGCAGACTGACGGAATCCGACCTCCGGACCTCAAAACCGATCTCCACCGTCCTAAATGTTGGCCCTGATGCTGTGAAGCTGCTGTCCAAAATCACGACGATCTAACGGTGCAATCTCCGGAAGCGGATTTTTTCTGCGACTGCGCTCTGAAAAACTGAAGAAGGTAAACAACAAATGCGGAATCAATCTTCGTTTGGCTAATTTTCCCGACCCATATGAACCTTTGAGGAAGCAAACAAATAAGGTATTCTAGATGCAATAATAAGGAGACACAAATTTTAGCGTGGAAAACCTCTCAAAAGCGAAGAGAAGGAAAACCACGGACTACTAGAGCTTAAATTCACTATCATCAATAATGCACCAATACACAATCTTCTCTAGATTATACTAGAGGCATACAAATCATCATATACTTGAAATAAACACATCAAGATATATGGAATCGAAAGCGAGCAAGATCGAGAAGAATATCACCAAATCTAACTCTTGTGTTCCTTTGTCCTTTGATGTCCAGCAGTTTGGAGCGACAAAGATGTTTCTTCGTCACTTAAGGGTCTTTGGATGCAAGGCCTTTGTGCACATTCCCAAAGATGAAAGATCAAAGCTTGATGTGAAGTCCAAACCATGTGTTTTCTTGGGCTATGGCCAAGATGAGTTTTTCTGATTATATGATCCGGTCCACAAGAAACTCATTCGAAGCCGAGATATTATTTTTATGGAAGATCGGACCTTGAAAGATGTTGAGAAGAAAGAGCAGGTTCCTCAACATAATGATGATGTTCTTGATTTGGATCTGGTCCATCCTCGTATATTGAACCACGGTTGAAGATGATGTTGAGAATGATGAACAACATGGTGCGATGATATTGATGCTCCGTAGCGCCGAGAGGTGGATGAAGATTTTCATCGAGTGCGGTACCAGATATTCCATCATTTATCCCACTTAGGCGGTCTACGAGATCGTCATCCTTCCACCGTGTTTCACGATGAGTATGTCTTACTCACGATGGGGAGAGCACGAGTGTTATGCGAGGCCATGGAAGATGAGCGAAAAGGAAGTGGTTTGAAGCCATGCAAGATGAGATGAATTCCTTGTATGAGAACAATACATATAAGTTGATGAAGTTGCTAAGGCAAGAGAGCTTTGAAGACCAAGTGGGTCTACAAGTGAAGGCGAAGACACACCTCACGGCTGAATCAAGGCTAGATTGGTGGTCAAAGGGTTCGATCGAGAAAAAGGGTATTGATTTTGATGAGATTTTCTCCGGTCGTGAAGATGGGATCTATTCGTGTTGTTCTTGGTTTGGCGACTAGCCTTGATCTTGAGGTTGAGCGGATGGATGTCAAGACGACTTTCCTTCATGGTGATTTGGATAAGGAAATCTACATGGAACAACACGAAGGTTTTCGGGTTAAGGCAAAGAAGATTATGTGTAAGCTTCAAAAGAGTCTTTATGGGTTGAAGCAAGCACCAAGCGATGGTACAAAGTTTGAGTCGGTTATGGGGAGCAAAACTCTTGAAAGACTATTTCGAGATCAACGTGTTTTCTTTCGAGAGGTTTGGTGATGATGATTTCATCATTTATTGTTATATGTTGATGACATGTTAATTGTTGGCAAGAATGCGGAAAGAATAGCTCGGTGAAGAAACAATTGAGCAAGTCTTTTGCTATAGCGGACTTGGGGCCGAGAAAAGCATTCTTGGCATTCGGATCACTCGAGATAGAGCTTCCGAGGAAGCTACACATTCACAGGGAGCAATACATCGAGAAGGTGCTTGCAGATTCAACATGGATAAAGCTAAAGAGGTTAGTTCACCTCTTACTACCAACTTCAAGATGACAGATAAAGATTGTCCCTCTTCTAAGAAGAAAATTGAAGAGATGGATAGAATCCCTTATGCCTCAGTTGTAGGGAGCTTGATGTATGCTATGGTGTGCACACGACCTGATATTGCTCATGCGGAGGTGTTGTCATCGGTTTCACAACCGGGTAAAAAGCAGGGAAGCAGTGAAGTGGATTCTCAGATATCTACGTGGTACTTCAAATTGGGTATAACATTTGAAAATGGGGAGCCGATACTTGTTGGTTATACTGACTACGATATGGTAGGAAATAAAGACAACATGAAATCCACTACGGATATTTGATGACTTTTGCGGGAGGCGTGTCATGGCGGTCAAGGCGCAAAAGTGTGTGGCTTTATCTACCACCGAGGTGAGTATGTGGCTGCAATGCGTGCAAAGAACTATTATGGCTGAAAAGATTTATGCAAGAGCTTGACTTTATGCAACATCGTTCGTGGTTCTTTGTGACAATCAAAGTGCGATTCACCTTGCTAAGAATTCTATGTTTCACAAAGAACAAAGCATATCGATGTGAGGTATCATTGGATTAGAGATGCACTTGAAGACAAGCTATTTGAACTTGATAAAGTTCATACCGATGATAATGGTGCCGATATGTTAACAAAGGTTTTAGCGAGGAAAAGTTGAAGATATGTTGCTCGATCGCGGGATGGCGAACTCTTCCTCATGAGTCAAAAGGGGAGATTTGTTGGGCTATCTTTTATTTTTGAATCATGAGCCCATGAGAAAGCCCATGAACTATTTTTAATAGGGCAAAGGCAGAAGCAAATCTGATGAAGAAAAAAGAAATTCGCGTGCCTTTCTTGAGTTTTTTCAGAGCGCAGTCGCAGTAAAATCTCGTTTTTCGGAGATTGCACCGTTAGATCGTCGTGATTTTTGGACAGAAGCTTCACAGCATCAGGGCCAACATTTTGGACGGTGGAGATCGGTGTTTGAGGTCCGGAGGTCGGATTCCATCAGTCTGCATAGAGGAGAAGATTTGGTGATATTCTTCTTGATCTTGCTCTGTTTCGATTCCATATATCTTGATGTGTTTATTTCCAAGTATATGATGATTTGTATGCCTCTAGTATAATCTAGAGAAGATTGTGTATTGGTACATTATTGATGATAGTGAATTTAAGCGGCTCTAGTAGTCCCGTGGTTTTTCCTTCTCTTTCGTTTTGAGAGGTTTTCCACGCTAAAATTTGTGTCTCCTTATTATTGCATCTAGAATACCTTATTTGTTTGCTTCCTCAAAGGTTCATACGGTCGGGAAAATTAGCCAAACGAAGATTGATTCCGCATTTGTTGTTTACCGTTTGTGTGGTGTTTTTATTTCCCATCGATTGGTATCGAGCTAAGTGTTTTATTGGGGTGACTTGTTTGAGCGATGGAAGCTAATACAAGTAGGATGGTAAATTTGAATGGTTCTAATTATCATATTTGGAAAGGCAAGATGGAAGATCTTCTTTATGTGAAGGATTATTATTTGCCTGTGTTTTCTGCTGATAAACCTCAGAATAAAACAGATGCAGAGTGGAATATTTTGCATAGGCAGTGCGTGGGTATATTCGCAATGGGTTGATGATAATGTTTTGAATCATATCGATTGAGAGAATCATGCTCAAACTTTGTGGAACAAGCTTGAGCAGTTGTATGCTCGAAGGACCGGAACAATAAATTGTTCTTAATTAAGCAGATGATGAACTTGAAGTATCATGATGGAACTCCTATTATCGATCATTTGAATTCCTTCGTGGAATTATTAATCGACTGCAGAATGGGTATCAAGTTTGAAGATGAGATACTGAGCTTATGGCTCCTTGGCACTTTACCGGACTCATGGGAGACTTTTAGGACATCATTGTCCAACTCGCACTGAGATGGTGTCATCACCATGGAATTGGCTAAAGCGTATTTTAAATGAAGAGATGAGAAGAAAGTCAAGGTTCCTCTTCACATGCAGATGTCTTAGTCATGAAAGCGGGGAGAAGTCGAGTAGAGGTCCGGGTAACAAAGGCAAGCATCAAGTAAATCAAAGGAAAGTTTGTCGATGTTGAGTGCTATCATTGTGGTGAAAAGGACACACAAAAGCGATCTGCAGACGGTTGAAAAAGGAGAACAAGCGATAAATTACAACAATCAAAAGAACAACCATAAGAAAGATGATGGTGGTAATGCGGATGGTGAAGTCAATACTACTACCAAGAGTTCTTTATTTGTTGTGATCTTGATATGGTCAATCCGCACACGATGATGCGAGTTGGGTTGTTGATAGTGGTGCTACGTGTCATGTAACATCACGAGAGGGAGTTTTATTCATCTTACACGCCGTAACTTTGGTAATGTTAGGATGGGTAACAATGAGTTATCAAAGATTGCAGCATCGGAGATGTTCGTTTGAAGTTTGATCTTGGAATGGAGTTGGTTTTACATAATGTAAAACATGTTCCGATATCGACTTAATTTGATCTCCGCGGCTTGCTTGATGATGATGGTTACAATAACAACTTTGGTAACGGAATATGAAAACTCACTCGTGGCTCTTTGATCGTGGCAAGAGGTAAAAGATGCTCAAAGTTATACATGACACATCCGATGATCTTGAAAGAAAGGGTCAACGCAGTGGTGAATCTTGACTGACCGATTTACGGCATAAGAGACTTGGTCACATGAGTGAAAAGGGATGTCTCTACTTGTTGAAGAGAAATGTATTACGGATGTGCATGATATTCATCGAAGAAGTGTTCTCACTTGTTTGGCGGGTAAATGTAGCGAGTTTCCTTTAAGAGTCATCCTCCTTCCGGAAGGAGAGTATACTGATTTGGTGCATTAGATGTTTGTGGTCCTATGAAGACTAGGACACTTGGTGGTTGCTCCTACTTTGTCACATTCATCGATGATCATTCCGTAAAGGTATGAGTTTATACTTGAAATCTAAAGATCAAGTATTTGAAGTGTTTAAGCGGTTTCATGCCTCGGTTGAGAGCACGATGGGAAGAAGCTCAAGTGTATTCGGACGGATAATGGAGGTGAATACATTGGCCCTTTGATGCTTATTGTAGAGAGCAAGACATTCGACATCAAAAGAGTCCTCCCAAGACACCGCAATTGAATGGATTAGCAGAGCGGATGAACAGAACCTTGATGGAGCGTGTCAGATGTTTGTTGTCACATGCAGGGTTGCCAAATACCTTCTGGGGAGAAGCTTTGAATACGACGGTACATGTTATTAATTTAATACATATTTCGCACCTAAGTTAGTTATCAGTCCAACTAATCACCGTCAAGCGATCGGTGGGATTGTTAGCGAACACACTGCACAAGACTCTCATTTGGTGATCGATCGATTACTCTCGAAGAATGACATCGATTACTCGGCGTTCTTGATCTCAATAGAAGGTCAAGTCTTATTAAAAAAGTTTTTAATTTGTCTTTAACTGATATATTCCTTTCATAGATCAATACGCTCTTTCCGGCGACCATCAATTTTAGCTATTCTATCTAATTTTGGATTTTAGAATATTCCAAAATAAATAAACATTATAATTAATAAAATGATCGTTGAGGCCAATTCCAGAATTTGACTTGTTGCCAAAATAATTGGTATTGATCTTTAGTGATATCTTTATTAATT
The DNA here is from genome assembly GCA_036937905.1 of Salvia rosmarinus. NCBI lineage: Eukaryota > Viridiplantae > Streptophyta > Magnoliopsida > Lamiales > Lamiaceae > Salvia > Salvia rosmarinus. Next base: position 12,844,449 of record CM072814.1, read on the forward strand.
ATATATCATATCTAATTTTGGATTTTAGAAGAATCCAAATATTATAATTAATAAAATGACCATTAAATTTTCGTTCCTACGATCGTTTAACTAATTATTCGTAATCTCAAATAATACAAACATATATTGCAGTATCTAAACATATATATATACATATTAAAATCAATTTCCTATAAGTGATAAGTACTTATCGTATAAATAATTATTCATAATGTCAAATAATACAAACATGTGTTACAATATATAAAAATATATATAATGTACTTATATACGAGCAGTCATATTTAAATATTATAAAAAATATTCAACATAAAAATAGAATAATAAGTGAAAGATCATTTTTAGTTATTAGTCATGGATCATATCCACAATTATTTTTGTCCTCCGTTCCTCATTTGCTCAATTAAGTTTCTTTTCTTATTAATTTATTTGTCGGCAAATATTTTACAGAATGATCATTCCTTCCGTGTGCGTATGGGTGAAATACTTTAACCAAATCACCCTAAAACATATATTCATCTCTTCTGTAAAAGACCAAAGCCCGAAATTCGCTTGACTCATACGAGCAAAACTGAAAGATCATTGAATCTTCCGCCCCTTTTGATTTCTGTTGCAAGCATGTCATCCAGAGGCGTCACGGTGGCGGACGGCGGTCCGCAGATGTACTTCTGCCACCAATGCGATCGCAACGTCAATATCACCCCCTCCCCCGCCGGTGACATCCTCTGCCCAGCCTGCAACTCCGGCTTCGTCGAAGAATTCCAAAACCCTAACCCTAGCCCCACGCCCGACCCGCTTATCTCCGACCCACTCTCGCTCTTTCTCTCCCAATTCCTCCCCTCCGCAACAAACCCTAGCAGTTTCTCCCGCCCGGGAAGGGCCGCCACCGAGCCGTCGATCGGGCAGGACGCGTTCGACCCGGTTTTGTATCTCATGAACCTCCTCGCCAATCGCCGCGCCAGCGGCATTGACTATCAGTTCGTGTTCGACGACCATCCATCGGCTGCTTCCGAATTCTCTCTTCCGGCTAATCTCGGCGACTATTTCATGGGCCCCGGATTCGAGCAGTTGATCCAGCAGTTGGCCGAGAATGATCCCAATCGGCATGGCACGCCGCCGGCCTCCAAGTCTGCCGTCCAGGCGCTGCCGAGCGTTAATGTGGACGAGGCCTTGCTGAAATTGGACTTGGCACAGTGCGCCGTTTGCAAGGATGATTTGGAGCTGGGGACTGTTGTGAAGCAGATGCCTTGCAAGCATGTTTATCACGATGACTGCATTCTTCCCTGGCTGGAGTTGCATAATTCGTGCCCGTGTGTCGCCACGAGCTTCCTACCGATGATGCGGACTATGAGAGCAGGGGTAATTCGAGCTGGAATGGAGCTCGGGGAGTAATGGCGGTGATGAGGATGCGGCTGGGGATCCGATGGGCAGAGGACAGTGGAGAGGAGGATGACCATATCGTTTCCTTGGTTGTTTGAGGACCGGTTCCGGATCAGGGTCGGATCCGGTGGTGAAGATGCAAGCCGCAATCAGCGACAGAATTAAACGTGTTTCTGTAAGGATTTCTGTGATTCTGTCTGAAGTGTATAACCATGCATAGTTCAATGTCTGTTTTTTTGTCCCTTGGTGGCGATTCTTGCTGATATGCTACAATATGTATATCAATATGATAGTATTAGTAATGAATGTGTTCATCCGAATGAAGTCAATTGTTATCATATAGTAGACTTAATTAGTGAGAGCACCATTTTCATTTTTCTTTATTTCTTCGTATTGTTCTACTTAGACATCAATGTAGGTGTTTTTAAGAGTATCACCAAATGACATGGCTTGATCCTTTGGATATGATGCCATAGTAGCGTGGTGTATCGTATGCATATCCCACGAGTAAGTAGAAAATCACAGCTTACTGTGGTGTACCATTCCACAATGGCCTAATCACCTTCTCTTGGTATCTTGAAAGTCTGAATTTATTTGTGCAACTATGTTGCTGAACAGTAGGATGATTGTGAACTATGTTCCAGATGAATTTAGTGATAGGTTGGAAATGGATGCTTATAGAAGAGAAAACAAAGAATAGGGATAAAAGAACCTTTGAAAGTGCATGACCATTATGTGAATTTTTTTCAATAAAGATAATCTGCTATCAGCTTAAAAACTAATTCTGATTAGAAGTTTAGAACACTATAATGGAGGTTAAGGTATACCCTTTTACCTACAAATTCTCTGGGTTAAGTATGACTCTTATAATCATGTAAACAACACTATTAAAATTAGACAGACTACTAGACTAGTTGGTTATGGAAAATTTATCAATTCTTCTGTCTAAACTGCTTCTAATCTTTTCTCATTTTTTGTTTCCAACATAAATGTTCGTCTTGATTAGAAACTTCTATAGGTATAGGACAGGAGACACACTGTAAGCATAGAATCGTAGACAACTAGAAAATTATTTAGACCTGAACTACTTCAACCAAATTAAACTGCATGCTTAGATATTGGAGCACCTATTGAAACTTGCGGATGCTGTGTTTTCCAGCTTTTACTAATTACTATTACCAAATTACTCTGGAAGAGAAAAGTAAACCTAAGTACACATTGATAACTGCTTTTCCATAGAAATTGTATCACTTAGATGGTGTTAAAACATGTTCCACATATTTTGATCCCAGATTTTCCCTATGTCTTTCACTTTTGGTTTCTCAGATTCTTTCGCATCCCTTCATTTATCATGCACTGTACGTACTTATGAGAACTACTGTAGACTGCCGATTTATGCATAAAATTTGAACATTTATCCTGAGAAAATATCTTTTGTGTTCTTGCAAGACCTTCCTTAGTGTAGGAGAAGCAATAAAGCCTTTATACGCGAGATGGGAAAGTGATTAATGCCAAAAGATGTGGCTTCTTGTGCGGACGTCCGCATGTGCGGGCTTCGATGCTTTTACTAAGTGTAACTGTGTAAATGATATTTTTCTTCAATATAAATGATACTTTTTAATTAAAAGGCAAAAAATAAATGATATTTTTCTTCAATGTAAATGATATTTTCTTAAGAACAAATGGTATTTTTGTCCATCCGCACCGTGCGGGTGGTACTTTTGTCCGTAGCAACATGAACCTTTTCTGTGTTACTTGTTTCAAATTCCAAGTTTGCCTTAAGATATTTACCAAACTTATGTTTAATAATATTCTGGTATGTGCTCCCACGAAGACATAATGGTGCAAAATTTAACTTTCTGATTTTCCTTTATGTTTTGCCTTAACATACTGCTTTCAGGAGCTACTTGGCAATTGTTATCAAATTGTATACGGTGATTATTACCTGCTTTTGTGAAATGGATAAACCATGATAGTCCAAGGAGTATATAACTATGATACGTCAATATGTCTTCTTGTTAAACTTGATGAGTCTGAAATCATAAAATTCTTGAAGGTAGTCACTTTAGGGACAAGCAATAAAATGACCCTGAAAATCATATATGGAGCTCGAAGGCGAGAGATAATATTTTAGGAATAAAAGATGAGACAACTGTAGATCTTTAGGGTAGTTCGACATAGATTCTTATGAGCCTAATTTTTTAATTGGAGCCAAACCGAGTACTTCTTGGGAAGTATGATGTTTGATGGAATTTTGTGGTGGTGTGCAAGGTTTAAATATATGTTTTAAGCACCGAGGCGTTTTCCAATAGCCTCACGAGGCGTAAGCCTCGAGGCAGTCCGAGGCGTAAATCACAAAAATACATAAAAATTATAAATAATATAATAAAAACATAATAAATATATTGAAAAACATAACTTCATATTTAAGTACTTATAAGTCTTTAAAATTTTAAAATAAAGTCTAAAATCAACATATATATAAGCAGCCAACATAACAAATGTTGCAAGCAACAATATTTAGAAACTATATATATTATATATTATATAATAAATTGCCATTATATATTATATAATAAATTACAAACAAAATTCATATGCATATACAATTATACATTATATAATAAATTTCAACTAGAAGAAATTACAAGGCAATTCAGTCGAAGAACGCTGGTAGCCTGGGATTGCTGCTGCCAGATTGCTGTTGTCGACGGTGGCGCCGGTTGCCGGGGAGGAAAGGGAGAGCAAGTGAGATGGAGAGACAGAATAGGAGAGCACGAGAGAGTGAGGAGCAAGGGAGATAAAGTGCGGCAGATTAGGTAGAGAAATATTCGGTTATTTTTTAAAATTGATTCAATTTCTGCTGTTTCTTTTAAAGCCCATATCCAATTCAACAAGAATTAAATAAGCCCATTAAGAAAATACAAAAAGAAAAGAAAAAAAGAAGCAAAAGAACACAGATTTGCATCAGATTGCGAGGCGTGCGCCTCGGAGCGCCTCCACGCCTCAGTGCGCCTCGGCCGGATAAGGCGTATGTTACAGTGTCTACTGGTGAGGCGCGCTGAAATTGATTCAATTTCTGCTGTTTCTTTTAAATCCCATATCCAATTCAATAAGAATTAAATAAGCCCATTATGAAAATACAAAAAGAAAAGAAAAAAAGAAGCAAAAGAACACAGATTTGCATCAGATTGCGAGGCGTGCGCCTCTGAGCGCCTCGGCCGGATAAGGCATATGTTACAGTGTCTGCTGGTGAGGCGACGCCTCGAAGGCGCTTTGCCAGCGCCTCGCACCGAGGCGCGCCTCACAACCGCCGTTTTAAACCATGGTGGTGTGAGAAACCCTTTACACATGTTTATCCAATTTTCTCTGGTTAATAAGTTTTGGATATCTTAAAACAAAATTAATTTACTGCTCTGGCTTCCATCTTCTTTGGGACTTTCTACTGACCTTTTGAATTTGTGCCTGTAAGGGGAGCCATGTATTGGTTGCATATAAGCAGAAAAAATATTTCCAGGTGGGTGAGTATGACAGTCGAATTTGGAAAGATGGATGAGAGCTAAACTGACCTAAACAGAAAAATAGATATTGCTTAATTTTTTTCAGATAAAAAAATATCAAGCAGTTAAATATACTTTATTTAAGTAGAGAGTGGCATTATTAAGTTTTTACAGCGAGAAGCATTCACACATGTGCTTGAGTACTTTATAGATGAGGTTTAGTTTGAAGTTTGAACTTTTTGCTACATATTGTCTTTTTATTTTTCAATGTTGAACCTTTGCTCAATGCTGAATGCCTCGTCAAATATTTTGAAGAATGTTAAAAGATTGAATAAATTGCCGTGTTTACCATGTACTAACCATAGTTTTTCTATTCCTGTCTGGCAGCTTTTACCTTGTGGATGAAGTTGATGATAGTTTTTGTGCGCTTGATGGAGGACATTGTTTGTGCTTGTAATCAAGGATAGACACATGGATTACTCGCATGATGCATAATAACCATCAGTTTGGATTTTGAGCCAAAAGCTCTGGTGAAGCTATAGATTTTTTCTTAGATTTTCTTACTCAAGTAAACTTGCTCGTTTCCTTGCATTTTTGTATAGTCCTCAAATCTCTATACTCATGTATTCATGTTTAAAGTACTGGTTTTTGGTTGTTTCTATCTGGTTACCAGTTTATTTCTCAACCCGAAACAGTGGCAGTGATCATGCATTGTCATACTTGGGCTCTAAAGTTTAGTTTAGATCAGTTCGGAATTGGCCATCTAACGCGTTCTGTGCAATTAGGTTGGTTTCTTGTTTACGGTATGGAGACACAGTAATTGCAACAACGTATGGCGTGCTGCTTATTTGAAGTGCGTTTCTTGTATTTTCAGTATTTAGCATTTATAGCATGAAGTTTTTCCTTTTGAGGGTTTTTACGGTGTGATTTCATATTCACTTGGTAAGGCGATGATATTATTCTTTTTGCCTGGTAATTGCATACCAAATGATGACATTGTGATATTATTAGTATTGGAAGTTGGAACAATAAATTGTTACATTGTTACAAAATTACTTTTTCCGTATGAATTGTAGGCTGTTCTATATACTTGAAATTTTTGTTTTTATCCAATAGTGCGGCGGGTTTCCTACGAGTCACGACATTAAAAGATTGTTTTACCCATTACCTACCTTGACAACGCCTGCGTTTCACTCTATATTATAAAAGTAAAATTTACTGATTTTAAGTGACACTAACACAATCTTGATATATTTCTAATTAATCTTTTTTCTCTCTAGATTTGTCTTTCCTTTTTCTCATGAGTTTCAATGGAATGCTGTCAATGAACTTAGAATAGAGACGTACGGCTCTCGTGACTATGAATAACGCTAAAAAAAAAATTAAATGATCAGAATCGCCCCAACTCAGTGTAAAAACAAGAAAAAGCAAAAACCTCTGATTCTACTCTTATGTATGTTTCTGGCATATTGTTGACGAATTTACTATGATATAAAATCAATTTTGGTTAATAATATACACAGCTAAATTATTACAAAATTCTGGTATTCTGAACACAATTTGAAAAAGTGATGGTAAGCATGTGATGAAGATTTACAAAAACAATGAATCGCCTAAATGGCCCATAATTGACTAGCATCACACAAAAAAAATCTTTTATTTAGCAATCAGAAATTAATCGGAGTAGCAGTTGTGCATTCTGCCGCTCTAATATTGTTGCAGAATATGCTTCTTTCTTTACTTTCTTCTGGGTTGGGGAGAGGCCATCAATGTGGATTCAACTCGAGACTTATTCTGTATGCTGCACTAGGGATGTCAATGGATGAGTTTTATCCGGATCGATCCGGAATCGCTCAAAACCCACTAAATTTTTTAAAATAACGGTTTTGGTTCTGGTTCCGGTTTTAGATCCGTTTTAGACCCGGACCGTTTAGATCCATACTTTGATGGTCCGGTTCGGTTCGGATCTGGTCTCAGAACCAGAACCAATACTTATTTATTGATTCTGGTCCGAGTAAAATCCATCTATTGATAAGCCTAAGTTTAAATAGGCTTGTCAATGAGCTACTTTTATTCATATCGATTCGAAATCACTCATAACTCATTAAATTATAAAGCAACAGTTTCGATTCCAGTTCTGATTCTTGTCCGGTTCTGGTTCCTGATCGCTTAAGACCCATAGTTGATGGTCTGGGTCCGGTCTGGATCCAGTGTCTAATGGGTCGGTTCCAGAACTAGAACCATTACTTATTTATTGGTTCTGATTCGGGTAAAACTCACCCATTGACATCCCTATGCTGCACATCAGATGTTATAATGCAGACATATTTTTCAGTGGGTTCAACTAAAATAACTTTAGAGACTCATAAATAGTATTCAAATAAAAATAGAATTTAATAAGGAATATTAATACAACCGTAATATCATTTACCAACTATTAGCAATTTCCCTCTATTTTCTATATTATGAAATCGCCACATAATAATTTTATCAACAACAGTTACAAATACATTATTTTCGATATAATGTACTAATCAATCATGCAATAGCTTATTTTCATACGATTGCATAGCCAACTCTTAATGATGTATATTATTTAAAAAGTTCTTTCTACCATAGCAACAATAAGTATAGGTCATATAACCGATGAAAGATAAAACCTCCACATTACAATATGGGATATTTTTCTATTTAATCCCTCCATTTATCTAAAAACAATGAAAATAAATAAGTAATGAGCATAGTCTAGTTTAAACAAGCAAGACACCTTAATGTCTATAGCCAAGACTTATTCATATTCATAAAAAGGGTAACAATTATTTTAACTCCCAAATTATTTACTATCAATTATATTCTGAATTTTATGAAATGTTTTTTAATCATGAACTATCAATTTTGTACCGATTGTGTTCCCTATCCATTTTTTGGCTCGAAAGTTGATGTGGCGTGTTGGATTATCATGGTGCATTTAACATTTTTAAAATTTACTTGCATCGAGCGACATCGTCGATTGTTAATACACCATGACAATCGACGAACAATGTCAACTTTCCGAGTTGGAAAATGGACGGTGACACATTTGATACAAAATAATAATTCGTGGTTTAAAAAATATTTTGATATTTCAAATATAATTAATAGTATCAAAATAATTTAGAATTTATAGAAATACTTATCCCATAAAAATAGAGGTTAGTATTCATAACATGTTTCCCAATATGCTTTAGTAGTCACATTGCAAAGAATTGAATGATATATAATAATATAATATAATTATCAAAGAATTAAATCATATATAAGCGTAAAATTAATATAACTCACTAACAAATCATCAAACAAACAATATGTAATAGCTACAAAAATTAAAATAATCTAACATAAAAAGCTAATCTCCATATAAGTTACATCAACTTATGTCTATGTGTGTTCATATATAGTATTATAGTGTATTCATATGATTCAGCTAATGTACCATAGATAAGACTTACCATTTACTTGGACGGAGAAAAGATTGTGGAACTAAACAATATAAAAAATAAAATATTATCAGTTAATAGGTGATCAGAATCCAAAGGCATGTAAATATTACCGGTCTCCACGAGAAACGACTAAAATCGGTAAGTTGTTACAAATAAGTATCGATTCTGGTTCTGGAATCGGTCCATTAGATATTGGATCCGGATCAGACCCGGACCATCAACTATGGGTCTGAAACGGTCCGGATCTGAACGGGTCTAGAACCAGAACCGAAACTGGAACCGTAACTGTTGTTTTAGAATTTAATGGGCTACGAGTGATTTCAGATCGGTGTATGGATAAAACTGGCTCATTGACAGGCCCACTTAAGCTTAGACTTATCAACAGATGGGTTTTACTCGGACCAGAACCAATAAATACGTATCGATTCTGGTTCTAGAACCAAAACCAAAACCAAAACCAGACCGGACCAGACCATCAAACTCCGGGTCTAAACGGTTGGGGTCTAAAGCGGATCTGTAATCAAAACCAGAACCAGAACCACTGCTTTAAAGTTTAATGAGCTATGAGCGGTTCCAGATCGATCCGAGTAAATCCTACCCATTGACATCCCTAATTGTTAGATTGAATAATAACAATTGATTGTTGGGTAGTATGGTTTTTGGTAAATATTTGATGGTTGTGAAGTTGAATAATAAGAATTGAGTGTGGGGTAATGTCCCCAAAAAGGAAAGTAACACACTTTTTATGGATGTTAAATAAGGCAATTGTGATACATTCTTGGTAGACAAAAGGAGTAATAGTTTTATATAATTCAAATTAACTATAAAAAAATGCAAAAATTTGCACTTGTCTCTGGCGGTGTGTCGCGCGAACGCAGACCCTCTCTAACACAAATTATTATATAGGCTCGTCACTTGGATGAATCTTAGACGACACCTGTCTAAGGTGTAATTGAGGTTACCAATCTAAGTAATGAGCCTTATAGATCACCATAGATGAAGTGGTGAATCCGTTGGGCTTGAAAGCTTGGAAACTATCAAAGTCTCGTCGGAGTTGGAGGTTGAGTTGTGTTTTCTTTCTTTGGAACAACAAACTTCTCAATATTTTCCAGTTGAGAAGTCCCATATTTATCTGTGTTTGAATTTCAAACTAACCATTGTAAAGTAAGCATTTTAAATTCAAACCCCATCCGAGAAAATACGACCGTTGGACTTATCATCTTGTGTTTTGTCGCCTAGTGAGTCGATAGATGCTATCAACAATCGACTCTTCTTCATCGATTCACCTTGAGTTCATGATAAGGCTATGACCGACTCTTTACTTTTGACTTTCTTTGCTTGTCTAGTTCGAGACTTGCTAATGCCACAATGATCATCGCCTCCCTAACAATTTAGACTTATCGAATCATTTCATTGTACACAACCTTTTTGACTTCCTTTCGGACTTTAGATCTTTCAATATTGTGTAGGTCTTCTGATTCTTTTAGCTTGATTAGTTTTAAATTCTTTGTATGTTGCTCATAACTCGTTGACTCTTCTAAAATGTTAATAATATAAAGTTTTAAAAATATTGTTGTAAGTAATTTGGTTAGACATTACTAGTTTTTATCGTTGTTAGTTCAAACTATTTATATGTTAGCTGATCCAATATATTATATTTTATATGTAAATGAATACATTTGTACTAAGCAAGGAAACAATATATTATACTCCTCTTTCCACCGAGAATGTATTCTTGGGTGACGATACTGAATTTAATAAAATGTTTGATATAATTATTTGAGTAAAGAAAGGGTGTCATCATGTAAAAAATGAGGTCGAGGTTGATGTTGAATTATAAGAATTAAGTATAGGATATATGTGGTTTTGGTAAATAATGAATGATTTTGCCTACTTATTCAAAGCTTTGTGATGAGCCATTATAAAGTCTCATAAATCTACAATTGATAATATATCTTGAAATTTTTACTAAAGATGATATTAATATTTTAGATTCGTGAGGATATCTGATAGCATCATTTCTATTGATAAAGAAAGTACTTCATGACTCATCTTATGAGAGAAAATATTGATTTTGATGAAACTAGAATTATAATATGAGTATTGTTTCTACTAAAACAAAAATCCAAATGAAGCATTGTACAATGTAAGCCAATTGGCTATATTGTGTTGCGTTGTGTTTATAAATTTATTGTTACAATCCTTAAAAGTCTTCATGAAAACCATTACTTAAAAATTATGCATCATTTTTTTGTCAATAGTCATTTACCAAGTCTCGTAAAACAATATTATGGTATGCTACTACACATAAAGCTCGCTTTTAACCTACTGAAAGCATGAGTTCACTTTTGCCACATGGACATCCCAGTCAGTATTTCGTTAATCAAAAACACTATGAAAGACATTTTTGGTACAATGTCAATAGTTCGGATCTTTTATTGATATTATTGAAAGTTTATGATAATTTTGGGACAAATCAAATAATATGATTTAATCCGATAATTGCCCTAGTTTTAATTATAAACACATATAGGGAAATGTGGACACATTCAATTATCCTAAAGTATCGTAAAAGAATTTCTTGAAGTATCATATTATAATATTTAGTAGGACACATACAATTGTCCTATATCTTATGTGCAGACTTAGCCCAATGGCCCGGTGGCCCAGATAGAGTTTGATTGGGCTCCGAAATTTGCGGCCGGCTCAACCCACATAGTACCTAAAGCCCGATGGGACGGGACGGGCCTACCCGCTATTTTGCCACCTCTACTTATGGGTATACTTGGAGTCATCAGTGTACTATTCCATGTTTCACTATCACTTTTATGTTTAATTTTTAGTAATTTTTCTCTTTAATTTCAATATATTGTGATTTGGTTATTTTAAAATTATTAACTAGGGTTTAGCATCCATTAAGGTTATATAATTTATTAAAATTCAATATTTAGTATAAATATTATACTCCCTTCGTCCGGTATTGTTGGCTCCTTTCTTTTTGCACGTAAATTAAAGAGAGTTATGTTTTGTGTGTAAATTAGTGTTGAACAAAATTCGAGGTATTTTTTAGTGTAAAATTATTTCCTTTTATGGAACGGGCTAACAATAGTGGGATAACCCAAAAAGAAAAACGAGCCAAAAAGAATGGGATGGAGGGAGAATAAAATAATTTTTTTTATAATAAATCTTATTAAAATAATGATAACATGACACAATAGGACATAAAAAGTAGTGGGATAGAAAATTTGAATCGTACAGATTAAGAAAGCAAGAGAAGAGGAAAAATTCCTAATGAGCAACATTTCTGCACCTGTGCTATAGAAGAGGAAAAATTAAATGATAGACACCCTACACGCCTAACTAATTCTGAATATCAACAACTTCATATCTGGAATGAGCTATAAAGAAAACCCTATACTTATTATTATTATTGTTGTTGTAAACGAAAACCGCACACCAAACTCTTGTTTAGCAATTCTTTTCAGATATTGAGTGTATGGTGAGGTGGTATATATGAGTAGATTTCTGAGGTGGCTTTTTCTACTTTGTGATGTAACCACCACCTCCATTTTAGAAATAGGTTATTAAATAGAGAATAAGATTCCAAATTCCTGGACTTGAGGATGAGAATTGGACTTATAGTCGGCATGCCTTATTTGCAAATTCAAAATTGGTACCCATGTCCATTAAAATATACTTTCTCCGTCACGTTATAAGTGATTCGTATTTTCTTTGAATCATTTCACCTAAATGGTTCATACTAAAGAAGAATTATTTATTAACACACAAAATATATCAATTCCATAAGTTACATTACTTTATACATAAAATATAATATTTATTAATCTATATATTCAAAAAATAAATCACTTAGATCGACACAAAGAGAGTATCATGAATGCATAAACATATGCTAGGATAAGTATTGCTTAGCAAGATAGGCAAATGGAGATGTCAAGTCTATGCGGGTCCAGTATTTCCTTTTTTTCCTTTATCTTTCTTTATCAAAGATAAGATTTTACCAACGTAGTCCCAAGACAGTCCCATGGTTAAGGTGGATTCGCATAATCGAGAGGTCGTAGCTCAAATCCCATCAAATGTTTCTATGGATTTGAGCTTGTCACACCTGGTTTTTCAAATATAGTTTACCTGTCCTGTGTGGTTTGCAGGCTATTGCACAGGAACGTAGGGTTTACCCAATGCGCACCTAAAGTAGCGGCTGCGGGTTCCCCATGATAACAAAAAACAAAGATTTCATCACCTGGCATTCCAAATGTGGTTTACCTGTCCTGTGTGGTTTGCAGGCTATTGCACAGCAACGTAGGGTTTACCCGGTGGGCACCTAAAGTAGCGATCATGGTTCCCATGATATAAAAAAGATTTCATCAACGTAAATATCAGTAACAGCGTTGCTTGCGAATCTCCAAATCATTTTGGGGTTCAATCTGCCCATCAATATAAAAGTTAATACTCTTTATATCTAAGAGTTTCTCATAATTATTTTATTCAATATTCATAAAAAATACTTCATCTGTCTCATTTAAAATGTCTTACTTTCTTTTTTGGGTTGTCCCATTACAATTGTCCCATTCCATTTTAGGAAATAATAATCCCTTCAAAAAATGTGAGCCATATCCACTTTTTAACACTTTAACTACTTTATATATTTCTCCTAAATACTGCCCAAAAGAAATGAGACACTTTAGGTGGGACAGAGGGAGTATATATATCCTTTTCTTTTTTGGTACACATAATCTTTATAATTCAACCTTACAACCATTTTACATCAACAAAATGGATACAACTATAAAATATAAATCTCATATTCAGTCAGACATCAACCTTAACTATGTAAATAAGAGATATCATATGCAATCGGATGTTCACCAATAATTGTAAAAACACACACGCCAAATGTGTTCATGTGTTACTATCTTCCCATCAAAATCGTCATTTGATAGTCATAAAGTAATAACCAAACCAAAACAAAACAAAAAAAAACACTAGATATGTTTGTGTTTACAAAAAAGGATGAGTAAACAGAGCCATCATAAACTTTTTGAAATTATTATGGTGGAAATGATATCGTTTTTACCATATGGTAATCTCGGTCAACATCGAATTCCGTGGCACCGGCGCTAAAGCGAGGAAGGGGTGTGTCATCATTTAGTTAGCAACGGAAACTGGTGAAATTGACCTCAATACGGAAGACTTCCCACCTTAACCTTACCGAGAAGTGGAGGAAGCGGATCTGTGCAACCGTCAACCCAAAATATTAGTGCAAATATTTTTTATACAATATTGATAATTTGAGTCTTTTATTAATATTATGAAAAGTTCAAAACACTTTTGGGACAAACCAAATAATATAGAATTTAATCTAATAACTACCCTTAAAAATAAACATGCATGTAACCCTACTTATGACACACATTGTAATTTAATAGTATTAATTAAGATTTGACTTAACCACAACGAACCTATGTCAGGAGAATTTCCATAAAACATATAGTATACTATATCATTTCTAACATGATAATATTTTATAATTTAATTTATATTAATAAAATTTTATCACCTGACCCGTATATTTTATAGAATTTCCCCTTCTGCCAGATAGCCACATCATAAAGAGCTTTGATACGTAGGCTCTCAACTCGCCGACATCATTGTCATGATCGACATCAGTGTCATGATAAAACAACTGTCCCTAAATAATAGTATCACATTATATTAATTATCACTCATATATGGACTGCCATTTTTTTCTTAAAAGAAATAAAATAATCTAAAAAAGGCTTTATCTCAAAGTGTCTACAAAACACAACTGCCATGTGAATGCGAAGCTAAAAGGAATGATCAAATATATATGTCGGTCTCTCTTGCTAGCTTGTGCTTTCTGATGTGTTTATTTTCAAAAGGATTGTTCAGAATCTCATAACTGATATCTAATTACTTTCACTTTTAATATTTGATGACACAAATATGCAGAGTTATCCATCTAGAAAATTCAAGCACAACCCTGTTCTCTTCTCCTGTATAAATAGATTACTAACTCTAGCTAAGAAGTGTGCACCACAGCAGTTCAAGCATTATTTCAAGTCCATTACATGCAACCAAAGCAAGACCACATCAACAAGAATGGAGAAAAAAAATATGCATGTTATTGGGTTTCCAATCAGCTCAGAAGAGTATATGATTTCAATGAAGAGCTCTCCAAAAGCACTTCTGCCTTCTCCTTCCAAACATTATCCCAAAATCAAATACGGTAAGTTCGTCTTCCTTGATCTATATCGCAGCTGCAACTCAAACCCTAATATTTACAAATTTGAAACCATTATTAATGTGCCTTTTTTTTGTGAAATGCAGGTAGACTGGATTCAGTTATCACTAAAATGATCAAATTTGGAGAGAGCATGGACATTTTGGCTCAGAGAGTCCGAGAACACGGTAAATAAGCACGAGATAGTTAAAGAGAATACAGCTTTTTTTTTTTTTGCTAATGTTCTAATACGATAATATTTATGAACCATGCAGTGAGATTAGGGCCAAAGTTAAGCGAAATGGTGAAAGGGAAGCTGAGGCTGGGTGCAAGAATCCTTCAGGTGGGCGGAATAGAGAAAGTGTTGAAGCAGAACTTCGAAATCATAGATGGTGAGAAACTGGTAAGTGCTTCTCAGTGCTACTTATCAACGACAGCTGGGCCAATAGCTGGCCTCCTCTTTGTTTCAAGTGAAAGAGTCGCTTTCTGCAGTGAGAGATCCATCAAGCTGTCTTCCCCAAATGAAAAGTCTCTAAAACTACGTTACAAGGTATATTTGATAATTTAGTTTTCCTCAAAAGCTATGTCTTGGCAAGAGATGGAGAGTGATAAAAGTGTATACATGCAGGTTATGATCCCATTAGGAAAATAAAGAGAGCAGTTGAAAGTGAAAACGTGAAAAACCGAGACACAAGTATGTCGATATTGTAACGGATGACGATTTCGAGTTCTGGTTCATGGGATTTCTGAGTCATGAAAGAACGCTGAGATATCTGCAGCAGGCAATCCGTCAAGCTTTTGACCCAAAGATCAGTTTGTAGTATAGAGATCCTTCTTTTTGTCTCCTTAATCTTTGGGATCTATAGACGTTAATGGAAGAATATGTAGAAAACACATTTTATGTATATATTTGTAAAATTTATATGCCTGTTTCGTTGTAATTACTGGTTTAAACGAATTCAATTTATACTTGCTTGCTTTGAGACTTGAAAATGTTACTGCAACTGTTGAAAATACAATTTTATATATTTATCAAACATCATGAATATATTTAGCTAAGGTTTGCGGGGAAGTGAAAAGTTAATTTTTTTTTCTTCAATAAGATTTATATATAAACATATATAACTTGACTGTCAACTTGGTGACGCTCTTCAACAGTTTTAAACACAAAACTCTTGTATATCTGGCCATATGATACAGATGTTATAAATCACTGCTTTTATGTTGGATTTGTATATGAAAGTAAGATGTTTTATGCTTGTATACAATGTTCTCAGTTCACTATTATTCTCTTATCTGAATTGTTAAATTATAGCATATGTATGTCCCATTATCTCATCATAGAGTAGATCATATGGTATATTGTAGATCATAGAAAATCATATAATTGGATTAATCTTATGAGATATAAACTAATATCACAATCGAAATAACTTGAAGATGAGTTGTTGGTTTAGGCTGTAGTGTAAATAGAAATTAATTTGTCTTGAATACTTGTTTATGCTGGTACATCATATCTTTACGTATTGATAATGATCACCGTCAGATGCATTCTTCTATCTGATCGTCGTGAAGAACCTAGATCTCGGTGACTTAATGTAATCCTTACCCTAATAGAGTTTCAGTTATATATACGTGTCCGACTCTCACTTTGAGTATCATGGTTGAGAGTTCAAGCTAACTCATATACTACACATATTGGGTGATAGCAGTTTGTATATGATATCTAGAAATCTGTATTAGGTAATCATATCCAGTTTAGGTTGATGACATCCCCTTAAGGAGCTCAAAATATTTATCGTATTAAACCGTACAGGTTGTTCTTGTCAGATACGATAATTAAGTTGAGTGATACTACTTAAGGAACTAATTATTTATTAATTAATTAATTTAAAGGAGTCAGAATCTCTAATTAATTAATGGATGTTGTACATCTTAAATACGAGGATTATTTAAGTCTAATACAAGCCCCGACTCAAACGGAAGTAAAGATGCAAGTCAATATTAATTCGTTAGTGGAATGAATTAATATTTATGAAATAATTATGTTATGGGCTGAACATAATTCATTCATTTGAGGCTCATCTTTATTCCTTGTATTTGATCTCTGGACTGTCCCATCAAGGCCATTTACCAGCCTTATTTTCATCCCTCCTCATTATAGTCTCACTGAGACTGTGTTCTGATTAATATATTATTTATTTAATATATCTCATAGTTTAGATATATATTTATCTGATATTAAAAGATATCAAGAGATAATTATTATCTATAAAGGCATTATCTTCTAACTAGAACATAATTATTATTGTATTTGGAGATAGAGTTCTAATCCTAAAGTATTAGAGTTTGAAGATCTCTATAAATATAAGGCAGAAGAAAATCATAATACACAAAACACAATAGCTGATTTTCAAAAATCACTAGAGATAGGGGAGGAGAATTTTTGGTGATTTTCATAGAATATTTTCACTAAGTATTGAAGATTTGGGCAACCGGAATACAGTCCAGAACATCAGAGCTGGAGTTAGAAATCGATTACATGTGCCATCAATTCGTAGATTTTTCTGTGAACACCTATGTATTGCATTAAATTCATAGAAGTGTGCTAGGGATATAATCAATGTGTGATGAATTATGATATTCCAAGATAGATCATCGGGAAGCTTGAATACATGATTAAATTCATATATTTTCCTACAATTTATACTAAAAACCACATCTGGTTAATAACCACTTATGTGCACACACAATACAGACAAATGTACAAGAGACCAACTCATGTTTAAATAGTAGTGTTGAAGATTAATAGGTAATAGATATACTTAATGATCTATCTCCTTGTGAGTCAATCTATATATCAAAATATTTAAGATGAAAAGTATTTATTAGAATAAAAAAGAAAAAAAGATAATCATTTTTTGTATTAAAGTACTTTCTTAGTTTTCTGGATCCACATAATTCACGACTATTTAAAGAGTTGTTGCTCATGAATTGGTCATTTTCTATTTGAATTCAAGAATCGGGGGAGGCAACTCATGAATTACGCCCTTTATACCTAAATTTTCAAGAGTCGGAAGAAGACAATCATGAATTGTCATTTTTATAACTAAAGCCAAAAATAAAATCAAGTTTAGTCTTGAATTGAAGAGAAGAAAAAGACAAACTTAAGAGTAAATTCAACTAAAATCTTGAACTATAGGTGAAATAGGTTAATCCAGGAGTATAGGTAAAACAATTCCATTGGCTATTTTTAAATCTTTTTCGTACAAATGATTAATTTTTATTTTTACTAGAGAATGGACATTTTATTAATTCTGTCATATGTTATTATATATTACAATTATTCAATGGTGATTTAGACATATATATCTAAGAAGCGGCCGCCTTTGAGGAAACCCCAAACCTTTTCATATATTTAATTATTTACTACGCAAGTAAAGGTATATATATATATATATATATATATATAGGGGATGGTTCCTGTGAGAATGGAAATAAGTGTATGAAATAGGAATAGATACGTAAATCTAGCATATCTTTCATATTTGTGTAGCACAATCAGAATTACTATGTTGCACATGTTAGTTTAGCACATATTTCATTTCTTCGTAACACATATGCTAAATATATTAGTTTATCACATCTTTCATTGCAGCGTAGCACAAGAAGGGTTCTAGTGCTGCACAGTAATCCGCGTAGCACACAAAACACAAAATTGTAGCACAACCGAAATTAAATCTCAACCATTGATCCAGCGAATCAAAGGCCCAGATTCATTCATATTTCCTACCAAATTATCATTTCCTACCTGATCCATCTCCTATATATATATATAGGGGTGAATTATAATAAAAATATTTGTTATCATACAAACGTGAAAACAATGCATTCTCCATAAAAATTACTATAATAAACATTTTTTTTTGAATTTTAGCTCCTCATGTAATTCGAATTCGGGTGGTGCACAATGCATTCATCCAGTAAAGTGATGCATCACGTAGATCTTCGCGATCTAATGGCTAAAAATAATTTTCACTTTCTCACTTTAAATAAGGTTTTTATTTGAATCTACTTTTATATATATATGATGAATAACGTTAGAATAATTTTTAAAGTGTGAAAGCGGGAACTTAAAAATGACGAATTCTATATGAAAGTTGATGAATCTGTCAGGAAAATTACTGGATCAAAAAAAAATGAAATTTTCGCCCCTCATGGGCAAACCTAAACGGAAATTTTGAATGTTTTGGATTCAATAACTTTCCAACGGATTCATTAACTTTCACAGCGAATTCATTTGATTTCACATTTATACTTTCAAATGATTCTTATATATACATACATATATATATAGGGAATGGTTGTCGTGTGGACTGTTGGAAAAAATTCTAAGTTGTTGGGAATTAGTCTATCATAATTGTATGTTTTGATTAGATTTCAACACTTCTGATGATTGTCTTGTTGTTGTAACTATTGTTAGGCGTGTTTGTTACATGTTTCAGCAGTAGAACTACTAGCTTGGACAGACCAAAGACTGAAGGATTTCAAGCAATACTGAAACCAGCCATACTAATAGGAGTATTTATACCAGCGCAATTGATAAAAGCTCACTTGAAGGATCGCGTACAGATGACTGAAGGAATGCCAATTGATGAATGTGACTAGGAAGAATACCGAAAGAATATGAATGTCATGCCCTCTAATCCAAAGGATGATTAGAGAGAACTGGAGCTTGGAGCAGTGATTACCAAACATTGAATAAGAATAATTAAAGACTTCAAACTAATACGTATCGAACTTCGATAATCAACCCTATTTACAAGGCAAAAGTAATTTACGATATAAGGCTATAAGTCCTTAAACAGAGGTTTCGATAATTGCATGCACTCAATCACAACATCAACATACAATAATATTCGTAATATGCAATGAAAGCACGTGAATGCATATATGACGATATGCACTCAAGGTTCTTTCTTTCAAACATAATAAATATTCAAAGACTTCGACTACTCAACACTCGCTCCATCATCATCATCATTCAATCTGCACATTTAAAACAATATGCGGTGAGTACAAATAATGCACTCAATGGCTCATGCCAAAATAATTTATCAAGTTTAAATTACTCGCCCATCACAAGAATAATACACGAGGTTTTAATTTGAAATACTCGTGCTTACTAAATAATTTCTTTCATTTTCCATAAAGATTCGTCTGCGCAGACATTTTCCTTGTATGTATGATCCATATCCACCACAATAATTCATCCAACAATAATTCCCTTACTGGAGAGAGGCCTCTCTCAGACGCCATGACCGCCGAGCACCCTTTCAAAGACACAACACAAATAATCGGTGCACAAAATCCAGCCATCTCAAGACAGATACTTAATTCTCCATCATCCTTGGGGTACTTCCAAGAATACGAATTCAAGCATGTCATAAAGTGGGAGCTACCCAACATTATGCATCAACAATCATGAATTGGATACATACACAAAACATAAACATTTTGGCGTGTAATTAAATAAATCGTTCATAAATATTTGCTGCAATAAAGCATCATAAATAAATCATTTGGTAAATTCTACCAGTTTGAGTATAGTAAAGCTCACCTTGACTTTTAAACTTCGAATCTCGGTACGCGTGTTCTTCTTCTCGTTGCGCGTAAGTTTCACGTCCCACCTTTACGCAAAAAATTACGTTTAGCACGTTGGCACGCTTTTCGAGATTTTCAAAGTTCGTTCAACTTTGATAAATAAAATAATTCAAAGTTCTAATAAATTCTATACGTAGAAACGACGTATTTCAATAAAAATAATTCTCGTATATCGAGAGAGACGTAATATGATCTATAGTCTCATTTTAACCTTTTAGGTTAAATAATTAACGTATAATAACGTTATTTGATAAAATGATTTCAATTATGAAATCTTTTCTCACGATTGAGATATTCAGATAAAAGTAATACGTTTTTCACGTATTAGCGTATTTAACGAACGTATTTCGTACGTTAATTTCGAAAGTCAACCATTTTGACTTTTCTTAATAATTTCTCTAATAATCACATATTTAAATAACTAATTCCATATAAATCGATTTTCAATCGATTTCTTTTCATAAAGCTTTAATTCTCGATTTTCACGTAAATCGATAAACTTGATTAATATTTTCTTTAATATTAATCTTTTAATACTTTAAGCATTATTTTATGCTTCTAACGTTATTTAATATAACGTTTAGTCATAAACATAATCTACTATGTTTAATAATTCTCGAAATTCAATTATGTCTAAAATAATTTTTAGACATATAATATTTATTCTTAATTAATAAGGAATTAAAATTCCTTATTCTCATTAATATAGCTCACGGCTATAACACATAAATTCTCAAACTTTGTTCCAAAATTCTCTAAATTCATAGAGTGTATTATTTTACGCTATGATCATTAATATGTATTAATATCATTATAGAAAAATTTGAACACACCTATAAACACACTATAGGTCTCAAATTCCTTCAATAATTATCAAATAATTTCCTAAAATCCTAATTAATTAAAAAAAATATACAAGGCCCTCAACATTAATTTATAACATAATTATAATCTAAAGTCCAACATATGAAATTTTTATCCCAAGGTATAAATGTTCAATGGTTTCGGTTCTCACCAACATCACACTAAACATTTTATAAAATTCTAATTAAATTACACTATGCTTAAATACTATAGTGTAACATTAATACATCATTACATTAACTAAAATCAACTAAGTCATGCCTAAAACTACCATGAAGCTCACGGTCCTTTCAAAATTTTGAGCATTAATGCTTCAAAATCCTAGTAATTTCATGTAATATAATATTAATACCCTAGATCATAATTATGTAATTACATTTCACAAATTAAAATTGTACATCAACTTAGAAATTACTACTCGTTTTTGGTAGTTTTAAAAACTAAACATAGGATTTTATAAAATTCCCAAAAATCATAATAAGCTTCTACTACATCATATATCATTATTCCATTCCTAAATCATCAAGAAAATTTTGGTAACCATGAACTAATTTCATAGCATGCTTGAATAAATTTTAAACATGATATATGCTTACATAAAATCATACTACACATATTTAATGAACAAGCTATCATGCTAGCATGCTTTCATAATTAATAACCACGCTTGAAACCTAAGATCAAACCATTAGAAATTTAAAACTTAGGGTATAATCGAAGCTTGTTCGATTCCTAACCTTTAACGGCTTTGATTTTATGTAGGATGATTAGTGCTCAAGCTTTGGCTAATTGAAACTCAAGAACACTCAAGCTTTTCTAAGGGAAAACTCACGGTACTTTTGTGTTTGGAGAGAGAAAAGTGTTTGTGTTTAAGAAATATAACACTTAAGTAATGAATTAATTCACTCACTTCTCTCACTATCTCTCTCTCGGTCACTCTCAATTCCTCACAACAATTGGAAGCCTTTTCCAATTTGCTTTATGAGTCATCGATGAATTACATCATCAATACTTACTACATCTTACACCAATTCATTTCTTGGGTAAAACAATTCAATTCATTGTTTTGGAACACAAAGTCGTCGACCATGGCTTGCAAGACACAAGAATTATTTTTGAGTCAACATGAGTATGTCATGGTTCAAAATATCTCTTACATGTAGTTAATACATGAATAAAGTTTTGAACCAAACAAAATATATTTGACTCATTTTCCTTCACTTGCGTACGACACACACACATGAGGAAGAAAAATCTGATTTTTTCATTGTTGTATCATGCATGTAATAAGTGTACACTCTATCCCAAATATAGTGTAATCATGCACAAGAAAAATCAAATTCTCAAGCTTATTTAGGGTCAACAATTTACGGCTCCTACACTAAGTGAAAGGCTTCCACTTGATTTACTAGGGTAATGTGTACAATATATTATACTTGGATCAATTAATACAAACTTATGAACACAAGCACCAAAATTTGCGTGAATGTGTGTATACACACTAAGGTCACGGCACTTTCCTTTCTTAAAATGCTAGTATTTGATTTTTCATGCTCTAATTATACATATATATCATAATATATGTTTTAGATGATAAATTATATCATAGAAAAATTTATTGGAATTAATCCATGTGCTAAAAACCCAAATTCTCGATTCTAGGGTTTTCGAGAATCAACATATGTTCAAAATATTATTCCCAAATTTTCTAGTATTATTTCAATGCTAAATAATATTCTAATTATATAAAATAATCATAGGAATTTAAATATCGTAATTCCTTGATCATTAGACTTGATTCTCAAGTCATCTCTAAATGTTAACGTTTGAAACGTCTCAAAACGTTAATTATCAACTCATCTCCAAATGGTCGTAATAAAGTTGTAATCACTTTATTAATTTATTCCAATGATTATTGAATTAAATTCTAAGCTTAAAAACTTAGAAAATATCACGAGCATTTAATTATCGATACGTAATCGACGTAGAATTAATACTGTTGAAATACGTTACATAACCGTATTTCTCAATTCACATCCATTTGTGAATAATACATAGGAATTTATTATTCTAAAGATAATCGAAATCATTATTCGATATATATATATAATCAAATTACCTTAATAATACTCTAATTTACGAAATTAATATCGTAAATAGGCTTTTAAATAATCGGGGTATTACATGAAAATAGCCCCTCTGGCTATGATACATAAATGGGAAAAAATCGGAATCAAACCCGTATTTTGCTTACTTAACCTTAGGTTAATTTAATTTGATAAAAGGGAATAAAATTGCCCGAAACTCTCCTATTTTATTTGAGTTTAGGTTTCATTAAGTTTGACGATAATGATATATAATGCCTACTATACGAAGCTTTTCGAAAAAAATGCTTTTAGTTTAAATATTGTAGTATTTTCTTATTTATTTATTTCTTGAATTTCATCCATCCAGCAGAGGGCATCTATTACATAATATTCCTGTTCATTAAGAATGTGTCACATTTGCCTTATTCAGTGTTTACAAATAGTTTGTCACTTTTCATTTTGGGTCACTCAATCCTTATAATTCAACCACATATATAATCACTCATTATTTATTAAAAAATCACTATGTGACTCACACCCTTAATTCTTATAATTCAATATTAGCCACCCATTTCTTATATGATGGAACCCTTTTTTTCACTCAAATAATCTACCAAATATTTTATTAAAAAATTCATGTCGTCCACCAAATGATATACTCTTGGTGGACGAAGGGAGTATATAAATAATAGATTTTCTAATACTTGAATATTTGAATTTATTAAAAATTACTATAAGATATTGAAAAGGGTACACACCATATTTAATCCTTTTACATATGTTCTCCCAGTTAGTGAAGATCAAAAGAATTGAAATTGAATTAAAAAATATGCCATATATATTTCTAATCCTTCTATATAAATTATATAGTAGGGGAAAAATACCATTAATTCGCTCCGAGATTGGAGATTTTAAAATAATAGAAATAAAAAATCCACAAAATTCCAGCTAGGATGGTGGATTATATGGTGGATTTGGTTCGTATATAGAAAAATACCATGAGATGTTGGAGTGCCATATAAAATCATTTAATATAAACTTAATTCTTTCTTTGCCTTGTTATTTTTTCTTGCCATGTTTATACATTTATTTTATCAAGGTCGTAAGGATGCAGTGTATCAAAATATGCATGATATATCTCCCACATCGAAAAAATATCATGAGATGTTGGAGTAGTGCCATATAAAATCAAATCAAAGGCCACATTCGTCCATACTTACCTGGACGGGGTTAATGGATGATCCTTAAGGCCCATAGCTTAGGTTGGTGACCTTCATTGCACTTTGGAGGGGTGCTCACCTAAGGTTGGCTTAAATAGTTGAACCTACGTCATAATTTGTGATAGAGGGGATTGCGTTCGCGCAACCCCAGCCCAATTCAAGTTTAAAAAGTAATTTACTTGTTCTCTCTTTATCTGCCCAATTCAAGTTTAAAAATTAATTTACATGTGACTTCTTAATTAAAATGGTTGATGAGGTGCCTATCCGAGAACAAACCTCAAAGCTGTGAATGCTTTCTCACTTAACGGAGAAATATAGGACTCTCTTCTCACAACTAAAAAAAAATGCTGATGAAGTTTAGCTTAAGTACATATCAAAATTGATGTACTAAAATCTCTCATTATAATTTTTTTTGTTTGAAACTCTTTGTGTGGGTTGAATTATTTATTTTATTTGAATATTATACTTATTATTAAAATTCTTGTAATATATATATCAATATCATAATATGATATAATACGTATCTTGTATTTAAAAAAGAGAAGATACTAATTAAAAGAATTCAAGTTAAGATTAATTTACATTTGATAGTAATTAAAAGAATGACTAAATTTTATCTTTTGAAATATAGCATTGTACTATCCTAAATGCATGCGATTTATTGATGTGCATATTAGATGGTTTCTTATTTGCTTTTCCTGTGTTAATATATCCTTTTGTACATTAATTATTTTGATGTTTTAATCAAATTTATACACATGTTCATGCTTTTGTGTACTATTAGTTTATGCTTTTTTACGTTCATAACCTATGAGTTAAAAAAATAACATTAATGGTGATTCCCTGTATATGAAGACCCGCAAGTTTATGCTGTCGATTTAAAATATTTAAACCAGAAAATTATAACATATATTTGTTCAAAAATCCACACATATATATAAAAAATAAAAAAAAATTGTTTGTTCATAGATCTCATCTAATCATATATAGATATATAACAAATGTAAACGTCCTCATTGAAATATGGCCTCTCTTCTTCGTCCTCATCTAGTATGTACTTTTCTAACTTCTAAAATGATGTTTGATGTGTCCTAGACATGAATAATATTTCAAACAAAACCAGCGGTTTCTAACTTTCAAACAGAAAGTGCCTAACAGCATGAACATAATGAATTTATAGGCGGCATAGCAAAACTAGTTCAAATAACTGTCCCACATTGAAGCATCGAAGTTAAGCGTGGAGAGACAGTGGGAAATAAAACAAGAGTTAGAAGATGTAACTAAACATACCTTTCTCGGCCTTTTGGCTAAGATCAAGTGTAGTGTCTGTTCTTATCAGTTTAATATCTGATATGTGAGTCATTGGCTCACACGATATTAAATTTATTTATTAAGGGGGAGAACCCACTACGGCAGCTTGCTGCTGGGGCTCTCGAGTGTCGCCTTGGTGTTGCACTACTGCCATGGCTTGGCGCACCCCACCCAAATCTTAGTTGAAACTTTCTTAATTGCTCCAGTGGTTCTTCCATCCAAAATTTTTAGAATATGCTCTTCATACACGCACAAATTATTAAATGCGTAAAATCTTTTTGTGTCTGATTTAAGGAGATTATTTTATTAGTTTTCTTGTAAATCTATTCTACTTTATTGTTTTAGCTGAATTAATGGAATTACGTAATGAGTTGAAGTACTGCATGAATGAGTTGGGATGCAAACTAATAATCTATTTATAAGAGAATGGAGGAGGGTTGGTTTGATGCATGAGTCAGCTTTCTGTCATCAAATACTCAAAGTGAATATATGATATGTCACTTCATTTCCCAACAATCTTTTTCAACAGGATTTTCTTATGGATTTTTTAATTCCACTTCAGAAGAATGCAAAGAAGACGAGCTTGACAACATGATGAAAAATATCATCTTCGAAATAGTTCCCAACTCTCACATTGGAAAGTTGATGAAGTGAGACAGTAAAAGAGATATGGAACGTGTTAGAGAGCCTATCATTTCATACGATGGATATGAATATTGTTTGTTGTAAAAACTAATTCATTTCATACGATGAAGTTGTCTATGCGTTAGACGTATTTATTTTTATATAGTCACATAAAAAAATAAATAAAAATAAAAATAATTCTATTTTTATTTGTAATATATAGTTAAAATGGATTGGTCATACCTATCCAATAATCTAGAATCGAATATTACACAACTACAATAATAGATGATAGGAATATGCATGATTTCTCAACATAAAATTTTCCTTTTTTATATAATTTTTTTCATAAATGTCTTTTCTATATTATGATTATATCAATTCCAGAAAAGCAACGGGGTGGGGGGTGTTACGTACTGAGTTCATTCCATATAATATAATATAATATAAGAATACGAAGATTAATACCAAATGCAGTTCATACGACCCAGCTAGCATATTAAGTAAAGCCGTACACAATCTCTAACTATTTGTTAAAACTTTGAAAGAATACTCAGAAAAAAGCAAAATGATAATCACGAGTCTCAGAAATCTATTATATATAATAGATTTCAAGCTTGGACATCATCCCAAAGCAAGTGTGATATAATATAAAAGTCTCACACATCATCTCCCTAGTATATCTTTCCAACTCTTCCCTGTTCTCAGTCAACAAAAGTATTGATCAAATATCAACATGCTCATGTAATCCTATTAGCTAAATAGGATTAAACTCAATGAACTGAACTTGACGCAGAGAGTCGTGGTGAAGGCATACATCGGCAGAGAAAATTTGCTGGGAAAATAGAATAGAGTGATATTGGTTGGTTTTTAGAGAAAGTGAATTGCTTCATTTCAGCCATTTTTTGGATAATCAATTGCTTTTAAATTTGTAATAAATTCATTCATGTATTAACAAATGTAACGGCCGCTAATCGATGTTAATAAAATTGGACTATATAAATGCTTTCAAATATATTTTAATGAATAAAAGAGAGAATTTAGAAAATTCACAATAAAAAATCCTTAAATTCCACATAGGATCAAATACCAATATGGTGCTTTCAATTTTGATACCATGAGATGAGATGAGATGAGATGAGATGAGATGTTGGAGGAGTGCCATATAAAATCATTTAATATAAACTTAATTCTTTTTCTAAATATACATTAATTTTATCAAGGTCATAAGGTATTAAGGATGCAGTGTACCAAAATATGCATGATATATCTCCCACATCGAAACAATATCATGAGATGTTTGAGTAGTGCCATATAAAATCAAATCAAAGGCCACATTCATCCATACTTACCTGGACGGGGTTAATGGGTGATCCTTAAGGCCCATAGCTTAGGTTGATTACCTTCATTGCACTTTGGAGGGGTGCCCACCTAAGGTCGGCTTAAATAGTTGAGCCTACGTCATAATTTGTGATAGAGGGGTTTGTGTTCGCGTAACCCTAGCCCAATTCAAGTTTAAAAAGTAATTTACTTGTTATCTCTTAATTTGCTCAATTCAAGTTTAAAAATTAATTAATTTACATGTGATATCTTAATTAAAATGGTTGATGAGGTGCCTATCCGAGGACAAACCTCAAAGCTGTGAATGCTTTCTCACTTGACGGAGAAATATAGGACTCTCTTCTCACAACTAAAAAAAAATGCTGATGAAGTTTAGCTTAAGTACATATCAAAATTGATGCACTAAAATCTCTCATTATAATTTTTTTTTTGAATTGTGTGGGTTGAATTTTTAATTTTATTTGAATAATTCAAGTTTAAGATTAATTTACATTTGATAGTAATTAAAAAAATGACTAGATTTTATCTTCTTATATCATATAGGCATATAAAGTTGCTTCCATCTATATAGGAAATGCAAAGCCCTTGCTCATTAAAATATGGTCCTCTTCTTCGTCATAATCTGAATTCGTACGGTTTCTAACATCTAAAATGCTGTTATATTTTGATTTATCCAAGACATTAATTATAAACCAAAGACTGTTCTCTGGGGGTACGTACTATTTGTACTGTTTAGGGGGAGAGAAATGCACCAGTTAAAATAAATTAATTTTTTTAAGACTGTATCGTATCTAACTGTTGATCAGTTCAAATGAGTAAAGTCTTGTTTAGAGTGATATCAGTTAATAAATCTACTGACTGCTGACACAACTGGTTAGTTGGACTGATAACGGATGTGCTTGCGGAATGTGGTTGTTATGATTTTACCTTTACTGAAAACTCAAACTAGCGTAAAACACTTAGTTAAATATAAGCTTAGTCAGTTTTCAGTTTATCTCTTCAATTTCAAACTGATACTGATTGAGTGTTTCAAAACAATGTTGTGTTGTTTGTGCTGGTGGTGTTCAGTTCCATAACATGCAATGTAAATACAATACTGAAAGTAAATAATTAAATTTAAACAACACTTGATTTTTACGTGGTTTGGAGATATCAACTTCTACATCCACGGCCTGATTGCTCAGTCAATCCACTAACTTGGATTTAGTATTGTTTAAAGGTACAAGATATAAATCTAGATACAGACTTTAACCTTTTCTATATCCCACCGAACTGGGCGTTCCTCTTAAGGTTACTGTAGGAAACATCTGACTGCTTAGGGATGTAGTCGACCTAGCCTCTTGCTTATAGATACAAGTTTTCAGCAACTAACACTTCATTGTCTACTTGTCCAACTTCTACTTAAACTGAGGGTTTTAGTAGAGTTTTCCAACTAAAAGATGGGCTGTCACATGTGACAAACTAAATGAATTCTAGGTTTAAGATATACAAGGTAGTATCCAAGAACTTAAGGGAGTGTTTACTGAAACCTTGAGCTGATAAATATATTTGAGTTATGAAGATTTTCTAATAACACTGTAAACTCCCTTCTTCGAAATTTTAGGTTTTGAATTGGTTAAATGTCATGAAAAATCGAATTAAGATTTAAATTTTATCATTTTGATGGTCCCTGGAGATATGTACTGTGTATGGGCAAGGGATGAGGAGAGGGGAATACACCAGTTAAGATAAATTAATTTTTTTTTCTCAAGACTGAACCTTCTACTATACAGTAGATGTCAGTTAACTGATGTTAAATCAGTACTGGTGTCAATACTACTGATCAGTTTAAATAAGAGGAGTTTTGTTTAAGAGTGATACCAGCTAGCAAACCTAATTGTTGAGGCAGCTTGTTAGTTGGACTGATAACTGATGTGATTTTGGAATGTAGTGGTTACGATTTTGCATTTACTGAAAACTTAAACTGGGGTAAAACACTTAGTCAAGTATAAACTTAGTCAGTTTTCAGTTTATCTTATCAATACCAAACTGATGCTAATAGAGTGTCTCAAAACAGTAAGCTAATAAAGTATCTTTTCAATATTCTAGAAATATGGTGATGGGGCACCTTATCATCCGAAATATGACAGTAGTGGTTTTGTGGATGAAAATCAAACTTCATGGCTAAGGAAAGCCTATAAAGCCTCTACATCATCTATGCATACTGGCGGTGGAAATTGTGGTCAACAAAACACTACTTTAAGACTAAGAAAGAGATAATGGCGGTATGTATAGCTTATAAATTGGATGCATTAGTTGTTGTGCATTTTGCATTAGATTAGAAAGAGAAATAGAGATTGTGAGAATACTCTCCGAAGCTCTTTGTTTGTGAGGGAGAAGTGTTTTTTGTGCCGATGCACGTGTTTTGTTATTTTAGAGTCTTGTGTGATATAAAATTTTCATTTATCCTCCTTTTTCTTTTGTAAGCTTACATACTTGTGTCGAAACACCGAACAATATTCACAATCTTCTGAGCTTAGTATTAGAACTCCAATAACATGTTTATCATAAACATTTTAATTCCTTCCCAAGTCGACATCTTTATTGGTGGTGTTGTAACTCCACACTACATTCTTGTTTTTTTTATTGCATATACTTGGAAGAGTCAAAGTACTCAGGCTAAGGTCGAGCCCATCGAGCCATTTGATTTTTCAGACCAGGTGGCGCCATCTTGATCTTAGCCACGAGAGTGTACAATCTAAGCTCGCCCAAATACGGGTTAATTAAGGTTTGGCAACCCACCAACTGCTAGAGTTGTTTTTTCTGGTTGGGTCAGCCTAGCTCGAGCCCTGTGGCCATACACTTTATTAGGATCGAGCTTGCTCGAATCTCCTAGGCCTTCAAGTACATCACGTCGATCCATCTCATTTTTGGGTGGGGTTGAATTGGACTAGGGGTGAGTATTCGTTTATTCGATCGGTTTCGGATGAAAAAATAACCGAATCGATTTTTTTAAAAAAAATAACCGAACTGAACCGAATTTTATTAGGTAACCAAACCGAAATAACCAAAATATATTTCGGTTCAACTGAATTTTTAAAAAATATATATTTTTTTGAAATAAATAATATTATATATTGATATAATAGGGAGAGAGTGAAATGAATAGGATTAAGGATATTGATATATTAAAATTATAATTCTAAATAAATAAATAAATAATATATATATATAAAAAAATCCGAATCGACCAAAAACCGAATTACAGAATTTTAATTCGATTTTACCCGAAATAACAGAATAAAATTTGATTTTTCGATTTGGTTCGATTCGATTATTCGGTTTTCGGATATTTTGTCCACCCCTAAATTGAACAACTCTATAGATAATGTAATGTAATTATTTGAAATCGCTTCTATAGTGATCTAATAGATAGGTAACATTGTCAGGCTAGGGTTTGTAGTTAGATGAGTCGTCTCATCAATTATGAAATACTAAAACGGACGATATGATATATAAATTCTTAAATAGTCTTTTTGAATAAAAATGCAACATATTTGATATTTCTGTTTCGTTAACTTTCTTAAGTGATTGAGCCGCACAAAATAAAATGACAAGATACATCCACGTTTTTTACTATCCACATGGCTGATGTATTTTACTATCCCCTTTTAATTTTTTCTTCTTTTTCCACTTTTTTTTTTGATAATTTAATACAAAAATTTTAAAAGCTGGGTCACGGTGGACTCGAACCCGAGACCTTTGTCCTCGGGCATTAATCACTCTACCACTAGGCCAACACACACACACTCTTTTTCCACTTCTTCTTCCTTGCAACCCAGGTTTTGAGTTTAGATATATAGTGATAAAGTGGGGAGCCAAAAACTTTTGTTATGGGATTCCCACTAATCATAAGTCTAAAAGTTCATAAGAATTTTTTTCATATGACTAACATATCACTAAACCTACATTTTAAAGCTTTTTAATTTCTCATCAATATTTGTATTCTCTCGTGAACCACTCATATATATATATATATATATATATATAACAAATGTAAACGTCCTCATTGAAATATGGCCTCTCTTCTTCGTCCTCATCTAGTATGTACTTTTCTAACTTCTAAAATGATGTTTGATGTGTCCAAGGCATGAATAATATTTCAAACAAAACCAACGGTTTCTAACTTTCAAACAGAAAGTGCCTAACACAGCATGAACATAATGAATTTATGGGCGGCATAGCAAAACTAGTTCAAATAACTGTCCCACATTGAAGCGTCAAGTTAGGCGTGAGAGACAAAGTGGGAAATAAAACAAGAGTTAGAAGATGTAACTAAACATACCTTTCTCGGCCTTTTGGCTAAGATCAAGTGTAGTATCTGTTCTTATCAGTTTAATATCGATATGTGAGCCATTGGCTCACTCGATATTAAATTTATTTATTAAGGGGAGAGCCCACTACGGCGCTTGTCTGCTGGGGCTCTTGAGTGTCATGGCGTTGACCATCGCCATGGCTTGGCGCACCCCACTCAAATCTTAGTTGAAACTTTCTTAATTGCTCGTGGTTCTTCCATCCATTTTTTTGTAATATGCTCTTCACAAATTATTAAATGCGTAGAATCTTTTTGTGTCTGATTTAAGGAGATTATTTTATTAGTTTTCTTGTAAATATATTCTACTCTCTTGTTTTAGCTGAATTAATGTAATTATGTAATGAGTTGAAGTACTGCTTGAATGAGTTGGGATGCCAACTAATAATCTATTTATAAGAGAATGGAGGAGGGTTGGTTTGATGCATGAGTCAGCTTTTGCTTCATCAAATACTCAAAGTGAAGATATGATATGTCACTTCATTTCCCAACAATCTTTTTCAACAGGATTTTCTTATGGATTTTGTAATGCCACCTCATAAGAATGCAAAGAAGACGAGCTCGACAACATGGCGAAAAATATCATCTTCGAAATAGTTCCCAACTCTCACATTGGAAAATTGATGAAGTGTGACACAGTGAAAGAGATATGGAACGCGTTAGATAGCCTATCATTTCATACGATGGATATGAATATCGTTTGTTGTAAAAACTTATTCATTTCATACGATGAAGTTGTCTATGCGTCAGACGTATTTATTTTTATATAGTCACATATAAAAAAAAAAATAAAAAAAATTCCATTTTTATTTGTAATATATAATTAAAATGGATTGGTCATACCTATCCAATAATCTAGAATCGAATATAAGGAACTCACAATTCACTCGGTTTTTGATTGATAATCATTATGTGGGAGAGATTGCCGAGTGGTTCAAGGCGTAGCATTGAAACTGCTATGTAGGCTTTTGTTTACCCATAGTTCGAATCCCTCTCTTTCCGCACCTTCACTTAATAGATCTGTTTTATTAAAAATATCAAGCAATGGAGACCTTTATTCCACCAATTAAATCTTTCATTGATATAGATTCTCTATTCCCAATTGCCGCAACTAGGAAGAATACCGAAAAGAATACGAAAATAGCCCCTCTGGCTATGATACATAAATGAGAAAAAATCGGAATGAAACCCGTATTTTGCTTACTTAACCTAAGGTTAATTTAATTTGATAAAAGGGAATAAAATTGTCTGAAACTCTCCTATTTTATTTGAGTTTAGGTTTCATTAAGTTTGACGAGAATGATATCTATTAATTATTAATTATATAATCCATTACATATTGGAGAAACCATATTGATCCTCAATCCTATGTGGCATCTCCACAAAATTTTATTGTTATTTTTCAAAATTCTCTAATATATATACTTTCTCAATGTATAAATGGATTGTGTAAATAAGGTATGTAATCTTACCATTAATGAGTTGCTCATAATATACGTTACATGCATAAGTAAAATTGTGATTAGAGAAATATTAGGTTAACTAATATTGCATATAATACATTACAAATACTAAAAAAAATTATTCAAATTAAATTGGGCCTAATTTACTTAACTTAATATCTACAATACAATAGTTTTTTATATATTAGATTAGTATACATATATCATGTACCTATATAGAAACAGTAATATGGATATGACCATATTTGTTCTGCTATGATTCTTTTATATTTGTCACCAAAACATAGGAAAAGAGAAGCCTAGAAGAGGAGTTTCCATGCCTTATAATAGTCTCTATCATGAGCCTTGACAAAAGCTCGTTCTAACGCGTGATAGAAGCCTTGTTCCATGTCGAAAGTGACCGACGATGGCTCCATACTGGCTACATGCACTTGACTAGAAAAGAAAGAAGCAAAACAACAAGAGTAAACAACAAGAAAAGGAAAGAAGAAAAGGAAGAAAAGAACAAAAAACTTCCTCAACTCTAGGACGTTCTGGCCTAACGCTTTCACCTCCTTTCTAACCTTAGCTAGTCTAACACCTTAGACTCGTTACCTTGTTCAACTGAACTCGTTGGCTCCGTGCTCTATTCGGTCGGAACCCTGTTCGAGAACCTTCTCGCATAGTTTTTTCTTTCGGCAACACCATTTTGTTGAGGTGAATATGGTGCGGTCTCACTTTTGAAGTATTAGTCTATTCCTTTCAAATAGTAGGAGAAAGCTGCCTGTATCATTCGCCAGGTCTTTGAGTGCCCGTCGTACCACGTGGTTGGTGCACTAGGCTGATCCGAGACTCGACTTTTCGGATCTGGAACCTGCGCCCTAATAAGCTATGACCCTCTTTAGATCGTTCTGTAATATTCCAGTGGTTGCCGCAAGGAATGACGTCATCGCTCCTGCAAAAGTCCCTACCTTGAACTTTCTTTGCCTTAGTACTGTGCGGTAGATGATAATGAGAAAAGGCACCGCATCTGGACGGGCGGGCGGAATGGATGAGCGAAAGGTGTCATGCCGTGTAGTGGGGAATATCTCGAGTCTCATGTAAGCTTTCTCCTCGTTCTGTTTGGCCAGTGGTCCAATCAGTTCTTGTCGTATATTGAGCTTCATCGCCTCATCGAAAATAGTCTCTCAAAAATCAATTCCAATCAAAGGAAAAGTCAAATAGAATATGAAAAGCTTGTTTCATAGCTTTCAACTGAGCGGTAAGACGACGCGACCGATGATAATCCGACGTTAATAGCAGGTCTAATTCCGCAATAAAAGAGCTCTGTTTCCAAAATTCATTTTTATCTCAATTATTATGAAAAAGTGTGAAAATTGTTAAATATTACATGAATTCTTGTATTTTTATGTACTTATGGTGAATGTATAATATTTGGTCTTCTGAAATATTTAGTAATTATTGCCTATGTGAATTTTCCTCACTTTTAGATCTTTTTTTATTTCAACTATTTATTATTCATTTTTTTAATATAGAAATTTTTGTTGAGATGGATAATCAAATTTGTAATAATTTATATTTATTAATTTAATAGTTCTAGGTAATTAGGGAGTAGTTAATACTATATGGGTGTGAGACGAGAACGAGTAGTAAACTCATTTTAAATCGAATTTGCGACAAATATGAGTATCTAAATACCAAATGAGTGAATACAATCGACATGCCTACATTGAATTTGCTCAATTTTCTTAGTATTTTGTTGTTCATACTATTTACTGTTGATTTTGATTTATCATATTGAGGTTTTTGTTGAAACGGATAACCAATTATTGTAACAAGTTATATTTATAAATTTAAATGATTTTGGTTAATTACAAATATCACCATGCAGGTTTGATATGAGAACATGTAGTAAAATTATTTTTTAATCGAGTTTGAAATTGTCATGGGTATATACATTTTAGACGGGTATACTTGACTAAACTCTAGCCTCATCTTTTTGAACTATCGCCTTGCCCTACTACAAAACTCGATAGGTTACACACTAATTGTTGTCTCATTCAGAAACTTTCTTTAAATATAAAAAGGTATACTATATATTTATTATTTTGTTGGAAGTGCGAGTAATAAAATCACTTTTTAATATGTTTTAGATAGGTACGTATATAAATCTCAAAGAGTTACGAACATTAATCGACAACCTTTGTGGATTTTTTTCCCATTTTGAGTCTTTTGTATTTAACAATAAAATCTCTTAATGTTTACTTTGTAATATTTGTATTTTTATTTATTAGGTTTCATATATTATTGTAAGAACTTATGTTTTATAGATTTGGGTTTCAGGTAATTAGCAAGTGTTACTATACAAGTTTGTGACGAGAACATACATATCACTTTTTAATAGGGATTGGAAGGGCACAGTTATATACATATGACTTCAGGTGACTATACCCTTATTTATATATTAGGTCCATATCCACTATTTGTTTGCTATGACTATAAACAAGACAAATGAGTAATTTTTTTCCAACATATGACTATACATACCAAAACTTGTGTTCAATCATGGTCAATTATACGTTAATCTCACGAGTCACTAGCAAAAGATGACTCAAAATTTTAATCTGTGACGAGGAAGGTCATACGCAAAATACAAAAACTAAAATGATGTACAATGAAATTTTCGATTAGTTATGAGATAACTACAAAGTTAATTTTTCATAGGTTAAAAAATATTTATTTAAATTAGTCTTCACTTTCTATATTTAGAAAAATATTTCACTGTTATTTTTTCATACATATGTTTAGTTTAATTTTATTTATTACTTGAAGATAAAGAAGACGGCAAAAAATAGAATAAACACCTTCATTCACTTATGTTTATATTATAATATTATTTATCAAATAACAGTTCCTTCAATGAACTATTGAAATACCAATACTTTAAAATAAAATAATAATTTTTTTTATAATTTTAATTAGGCATTACAACGTCAAATCTATGAACAAGAATGATTTATTTTTTATATATCTAAATATATTATCTATTTAATTCATATAATTAATAGATATTATTACATGGGACTGCTACTAGAAATGAGTTGCAAAATTAAATTTTAATCATATTTAAGACATACATACATACTAAACGAATTTCATTGATAGTATACTTTAAAATTTAATATTTGATTTTAATTTCTAATCTTTCTTATAGTCACTTTTTAATTGGATTCAAAATACATGTATATATATGTATATACAGTAAAACCTCTATAAATTAATACTCGATAAATTAATAATCTCTAAAATAATAAAATCTTCCGGTCCCGACTTGGGCCTTTGTAAAAATCATCAATTTCGATAAGATAATAAAATAATAAGTTTTCGGAAAATCCCTTTATAAATATTAGGTCCCATCAAAACTCTAAACTAATAATCCATAAATATTACAAAATTATAAATATTATGGTAATTTGCTAAAATATGAATCAATTGTCACTTGATTTTTCTTAAAATTTAAATCTAATTGATTTCATCCCTAACTTTTTAATGGTCGCCAAGAGTCCGGTGTCGAGTTCTCTAGTCGCAACAAATTTTTTCAAGAATTGTTGTCGCTACAAAGCCTCCTTTCTCGTGGATCGGTTCCAATGATCGAGTCATATTCAGTCTCGTCATTAGTAGGATTTTCAACAATATGAGCAACAATTTCCTCTAAATTTTGAACCATTGTACATTCATCATTTTCGCCCGGATAGTCCACCAGTTTGTTGACGTCCATTTTATTGCGATAACCAACATCCTTGATCATATTCTCAAGCTCATGTAGACTTTCTTCAAAATTTGTCTCACTTGAGTCGCGTGAGATTTCTTCATTTGAACGGATTTTGCAATGCCTAAAGCAATTTGCTATTGACACTTGAGAAACATTGGTTGTCCAAACGGAGACTGCAAAATTGATGGCATCTAAAACATTAATCTTTTCAGGATTAGGTAGCCCCAACTCATGACATTCCAATAGATTTTTGTAGAATCTCATACGATAGTGCATCTTGAAAGCTCTAATTATTCCTGCATCACATGGTTGAATCTTTGATGTCATGTTAGGTGGCAAAAAGAATAGCTCAACATTCTGTAACCCTTCAATATTTTTTGGATGGGCTGGACAATTGTCAACCATCAACAAGATTCTTCTACCATTCATTTTGTGATCAAACCACCGAACATATTCTTCAAAAAGCACACTTGTAATATCCCAAAGAATTAAAAGCCAAATTACGATATTTAGAACTCAGAAATTAGAATTTCACGAGATATTAAATTAGAAAGATATCGAATAATGATTTCGATTGATTACGAAGAAATGAATTCTATTATATATTCACCGAGAATTGTGAATTAAGGAATAGAACGTTATAAAGTGTTTTGGCAAGATTATTTTAACGTCGATCACGTATCGATAGTTAAAATTTCATGAAATTTTCTAAGTGATGAAGCTTAGAATTAAATTCCATTATCAATGGAATACTTTAATAAAGTGATTACGACATTATTACGACCATTTCGAGATGAGTCGATAATTAACGTTTTGAGACGTTTCAAACGTTAACGCTTAGAGATGAAATGAAAATGGGTTTAATGATCAAGAAATGATAATATTTAAATTCCTATGATTATTATATGTAATTAGAGTATTATTTAGCATTAAAACAATGCTAGAACATTAAGGATTCAAAAGTGATCAATTTGCTAATTTTCGAAAACCCTAATTGAAAATTGTGGTTTTTTCACATGAAATGATACCATTAATTTTTCCTATGATATAATTTATTATCTAAACCATATGTTATGATATATATCTATCAATGGCATGGAAAATAAAATGGACCTATCGACTAAGTGAAAAGTCGTGTGCTATGTATCATTAGGGCATGAAAAAAAAATTATTATTAACATAACTCTAGATGGTGATGTTTAATTACATTGGCAATGTATAATTGATTTATACCTTATATTAAAAGGATAATTTAAATTAATTGTTATTATAATACACTAAGGAGCCGATGGCTCATGTAAAACATACAAGAAATAATACTTGTTGACTTTACCACTAATGCATGTAATTACTTGGTGATATATTTTATATACATTTAATTATTATGTCTTCCATTGTGGTTGTGTGAGGTGTTGACAACACACACCTCAATTAGTGGGATGTATCTAGGTATAGTTTCAAGAATTATTGTGTAAAATCCTTCATGATGCTATAGCCCACAATACATACTATATTAATAAAAATGAAAATCTTCCTTGTATGTATAGGTGAGTGCCGAGAGTGAGGGAGTGTATAAGGGTGTAAGATTTTCATTCTTCTCTCATTCACACTCACTCAAGCCTTGAAC
Source organism: Salvia rosmarinus (assembly GCA_036937905.1). Taxonomy (NCBI): domain Eukaryota; kingdom Viridiplantae; phylum Streptophyta; class Magnoliopsida; order Lamiales; family Lamiaceae; genus Salvia; species Salvia rosmarinus. Next base: position 12,883,373 of record CM072814.1, read on the forward strand.
AAACACAAACACATTTCTTTCTCTCTCAAGCCTTTCTTTTTCTCTCCCTCAAGCTCAAATAGCCGAGAGCTTCACCCTTTGAAAAGCCTTGAAATTTCTTCTCTTCTTCCTTCACCAAAGCTTAGCCTATAAACATTCTTCCATAGATTCATACCATAGAAAGGTGAGGATCGAACAAAGCTTCGATTATTCTTTAAATTTTACAAAAAATTCGAAGGTTGGGTCTTGTACCAATGCATGTGTTCTTGATGATTCTTGATTGTAAGATGTACTAATGCATGTGTTCATAGTGTTCTTGATTGTAAAAGTTTGGAGATGCATGTGTTCTTGGTGGAAAAGTTTGATTTTATGCTGTGCATGTGTCTTGTTTATAAAATTTGGCTAATGCATGTTAAGTTTGATCTATGGATAAGTAGGTGTTCTTGATTTCAAAATGTTATGCATGTGTGTTTGATCTCAAAATTTTGTTAACTTATGGTAAGTCATGCATCAAAAATATGTAGCATGATGAATGTAGCATAAATCATGTTTAAAAATTAATTTGAACATGTTATGAGATTTGTGATGATGATCAAATTTTTAGAAATTATTTTAAGGTTAGATTATTGATCTATGATGTTATAAGAGTTCATAGTAATTTATTTGGAATTTTTGGAAAATCCTATGCTATTTCTTTTGAAATTATCAAACCATAAAAATTCCTATGTTGGTGTATAATTTTTATTTAAGGCATGCAATGACATATTGTTGATCTAGGACCTAAATCATGTACTCTATGATTTTACTAGAATTTTTGATATCTAATTGCTCATTGTTTTTTCAAAAAGGCCAAGAGCTTCAAAGCTCAAAATGATGATGATTAAATTGTTTTTGATGAAAATTATGATGTAATGTTGTTATACTATAGTATATAAGCATGGTGTATTTTTGTTGGAATTTTATAAAAATGTTTGATGCATATGTGAAAAGGACCGAGACTATGGACATGATTTACTTGGTGTAAAAATTAAATATGATGGACTATATGTTATAAATATGTTATAGATTAATGTTGGGACCTTGTACTAATTAATTAGAATTTTTAAGAATTTTTGGACAATTTTATACAAAAAAGCCGTGACCTATAAATGATAAATAAGTGATGCTCAAATTTTCTATAGTTAATGTTAATACATATTAGTGATACTATGATAATATAGTACACTACATGAATTTAGAAGAATTTTTGAAAGATGTTTGGATGTTATAAAGCTAAATAGCCATGGGCTATATTAAAAGTATTAAGGATTTTTAATCCTTAAATATCAAGAATAATGATGTATTATATGTTTATAATTTATTTTCAAACATATTAAGAATTAAGAGTTTATAAAAAGAAATCAATTGAAAATTGATTTATATGGAAACTAAAGATTAAAATATGACTTAGTAAAGAATTTACTAATAAAAGTGAAAATTGTTGACTTTTGAAATCAACGTATAAACACGCTCGATAAATACGCTAATACGCCGTAAAACGTACTCAATTAGGTAATGAAATCTGTTGGTAAGAAAAGATTTCATAATTGAAATCGTTAGATCGAAAGACGTGAGAACACGCTGAACCGTTTACCTATAAGGTTAAAATGGTAATTGTTGAACATATCTCGCTTCTATCGAAGAACGAGAAATGTTAGTTAAGATACGCTGGTTGAACGGCGTATCAATTCGCTATGAATCCAATTTATATCGATATAGAATATCAAAGTTTATTCTAGACTTTGAAAGTCTCGAAAACGCGAACGACGTATCAAACATCGCTTTTACGTAGCGTGTGACGCCGACGCGACGACTGGACGTTGAAGAGTAATCGAATTAAAGACGATCAAATAGTCCAGGTGGGCTTTCTTATCTAAACAAAACGTGACTTTGCTATATTTTCAAATGATTTTATTTACGATGCTTATATCAAGAAATGTTGATAAAATGTTTACGAGATTACCTGCCAAAAATGTTTATGTTTTATGTATGTATCCTATCCTGAATGAATGGTATGAATGTGTTGGATAGCTTCCAAATTATGATTGAAATCGATATCGGATCCTATGCCGGATGGCTTATACCTGGCTAGGATTAACGTGTACACCTAATGGTGATCGTAGTCGTAAGGACAATTCACGGCCGATCACGGCGACGTAGAGAGGGCTCCTCTACTACGGCGTTAATGATAATGTTATGATAAAATGAAAGGGATATGGATCATACATACAAGGAAAATGCCTGGCCAGGCGATGATTTGAAAAATGATGAAAATATTTTAGTAAGCACACGGCATTTCAAGTAAAACCCTTGTGTCTTACCATAATGTGGTAGTGTAATTTAAATACGATAAAATGTTTTTGGCATGAGTCCACTGAGTTCATTCTTGTACTCAGCCCTGCATGTTTGTTTTTAAATGTGCAGGTTGAGCTGATGATGATGATGGAGGAGTGTTGAGGAGTCCGAATGTCTTTGATGTTTATATGACAAGTTAGAACCTTGAATACACATCGTCATATGTGTATTCACACGTTTTCCGCTGCAGTTTGAACAATGTTTCTATGATAAGATGATATTAACTGTTGAAGTCCTTCAGATCATTATAATTCTTTTGGATCTGTTGGTCTAGCCCACCTGGTATATTATGTTATTTTACATATGATATGCATCCTCATAATAGTCTTTCATGAACCCTAAATACTGTTCCTAGTATTAGTCATCTCCAATCCGTTTTTAGGATTGGGGCTGTGACAGAGTGGTATCAGAGTAGTTCGCTCTTTGAATCCCAATTTTTTTTTTCAAAATTGAGTCTAGAATTGAGTCACTGGACTTCTAGAAATCTGCTGACTATGCTCAACACTCCATCACATCAAGCTCAACCGGGATGAGGTAAATGATTTCTTTCTCAAACTCTTGAAATGAAAAGTTTAATGATAAATAGGACTAAAATCATATTTTGAAGGAAAAAGAAAGAGATGTTATGATGTTTGAAATGAAAGTTATGAGTAAGAAAATTTCAAAACTCGATTTTGAAATCAACAAGAAGTTATGCCAAGTGATCAAATTTGAGACGAATGTATATGTTTGAACTGAACCTAAATGGTCAATGTTGAAAGGATGAATTCAAATTGATATACATGTATGAATTGATTATGTTGTCATTTTGAAACTTTAATTTCAAATCTCAAGATCTGTTATGACAAATGGATATGTTATTTTAAGAAGAACATAGACTATATAAGAAGCATGATCACGTATTGCAAAAGAACACAGAAGTACGAACTTTCTTTCCCTTACAAGAACAAAAGAACGACAGGAAGAACGAAAGTAATGATAACCTCGAACTCGAACGGCAAAAGACGAGTGTAAAGATAAACGAGAACGACTTCGACTTTGGAAATGAACGACATCGGCATTATCATCACGACCTCGACATGGCCGACATCAATCGTGACTTCGGCATGTATGACCGTTGACTTTGACTTCGGGAAATTTTTGATATCGACTTGGATACGTAGACCTTGGTAGTCGTACTACTTAGGCAGCAGCAATAGCGTGCACGACCTCGGCCGGCATTGCCTCGGATCTTGGCACGCGCGCAAATTTTCTGCACCGCACAGTAATTTTGTTCTAGCTCGTTCTCTTTCGTTAGGACTCCGATTTACGCGTGGTTTTCGCCTGCGTACTCCTAACACACTGAACTTCATTTGTTATGAAGGACTGAAACCCTGTTTCTTTCTCCAGAATGCACGAGAGTCTGTTGAAAATTTGTTCGAGTTTTATTTAGAACAAAGACTTTATAGTACAATATGGACCTTAGAATGCTACTAGGTAATAAGTTTCCAAGTAGAATAAGAAAGTTATGACATGTGTTGTACCTAATAACACTTATCTACCTTATAGATTGTCCAGTTTATCCTAGTTGCTTAACAGATGTACTTAAGTTATCTTATCTGCTTATCGGATAATATTAGTTTGACTTATGCTAGTTTTGATCGTGACAGATGGAGGAGATGCGTTATACAGCTAGGAGGAGGATAGGACCACACGCTACGCCCGAGGAAGTGGTGCGCACATACCGAGAGTATTGGATGTGCTGTGGCGAAGACTTAGGGGAATTTCTAATGTACTACCTTCGACTCTGGAGGAATGCCCGAGCTTATGGCGTGGCAGATTACGACGGTATCAAGCGTCTCTTGACCATACTCCCCTGTGATTGGGAGGACTACGCCAGAGAGGTATCAGGAGACTACATATACCGTGTGCCCGGCGGTTATGATCTGATCGGAGACTTACCCAGGTTTATTAGTCATCTGACGTACATGTACAACATCTATGGAGTTGCACCGAGGGGACCTTATCTCCCTCCGCGAGAGTATACCTGGCGTGATGACTCGCCAGAATGGTTGTATATCGAGGTTCCACGGCAGGTTGATCTGGTAGTGCCTCAGTATCTGTTTGATGAGGGCAGGCTTGCTCGTGTGGATAGAGCAGCGCGACCGAGAGCACTAGGAGCGCCTGTCTTTCCTCCGTTGACTTTTGGACATCCTTTACATCCACCACTACCGCCTCTACCACCGATGACAGCTCCACCACTTCCAGTAGAGCCATACCGCCAGACAGCGCGGATGAGAGTGTCGGATACTCTTGATGGTTACAGTCCGATTCGCGACGATTACGGTCCGATGCGCGACATACATATGATAGGAGATGACGGAACATGATCATCTAGAGTACGTGCCCGTGAGGATGATTCTGAAGAGGAAGAAGATCCTGAAGAGGATGAGGACGAGGAAGACTCCAGATGAAGATAATGGGTGAAGACTTAAGTAGATATATAGTTAGTGTGTATGTAGTTTTGATGTGTATGTAAAATGATGGAAGGAAAAACTTAACGTTTTGTAAGGCTATGTAAGCCGGTATGTATGTAACTTCGTTTGTAATGACTGTTGATCTAAAACAGCCCTGCCTAAGGCAAAATTTTCTGATTTATATATATATATGACCCTGAATGGGCTTTTGCGGCAAATTGTGTATGACAAAGATGAAATGTTTTATTAAAGTCATTTTACAATGAGGCTATGATGATATTATGTATGTTAAATTATGAAAATAATATGTGATGCTAATTATATGTTTTATATAGCAGAATGCCACCTAGACAAGATCATGAGCAAGGAATTAGAGGCAGAGGAAGAGGAAGAGGTAGGGGAAGAGGTAGAATCCCAGTACAGGAACCAGAAGATATACCACCCCCACCTCCACCTGATCGTAGGATAGAGGAACTTTTCTTAGACGTAACCCCATGTCTTTAATGGAAAAGGAAATCGATGAAGGTAACAATGGATAAGAACAATGGAACGAATCTTTGACTTTTTACGGTGCACAGCGCAAGAGCGACTGTCATGTATTACCTTTCAGCTTAATGGACCTGCTGACTTCTGGTGGGAAGCCAGAAGGAAGATTTTTACAGCAGAACAGATGGAAGAATTTACTTGGGAGGATTTCAAGAGGGAGATGTACGACAAGTATATTCCGAAAAGTTATAGGAAAGGAAGGAGCACGAATTCTTCGTGTTGAAACAGGAAAAGATGTCTGTAACTGACTATGATCGCACCTTCTGCGACATGTCAAGATATGCTCTTGATCAAGTTAACACAGATTTGAAAATGTCAGAAAAGTTTAGGTCGAGTCTAAGGCCAGAGATAAGGATGTCTCTCGCCAGTCATGGAGACTTGACTTATACCGAGGCTCTTGGACGAGCTCTGGATATTGAGGCAACGATGCCAGAAGACAAGTCGGTATTAGTTCGACATTAATATAGTGGATAAGGGTAAAAGGAAATGGGAAGCAAATTATGGTAATAAGTGAAATTCGAGAATGTGAAATTCGAGAATGTGAGTGGAAAACGGCAAATGGCAAGGAAACATGGCACATCCAGATAGGGATGGAAAAGGCGCTTTTGTTCCTCCGATAAGAGGCCCACAAGAGCAGATGAGGGCTCTTCCGTGCCCGAAATGCCAGAAACTGCACAAAGGAATGTGCATGGCGGGCAGTGGAAATTGTTTCAAGTGCGGGATGAAAGGGCACTATGCCAACAATTGTCCAGGGGTACGCCCGGAAACAATTGTAAGGTCGAACCAACCCGACAATGCCCAACCGCTCAGATGGCTATTCAATTTCAAATTTCCCTCAAGAAGAATTACAGCAACAACAGTGGCAGCAACCTCAACAACAAAGGCGACAACCACAGCGACAACGCCAAAGAAGAATACCAAGACAACAACAAAGAATCAACAAGGGCAAGCACCTCGTCGCCACCGCCCAGGCTAGAGCATATGCCTTACAATCAAGGCAAACGAACGTAACTGTGGAAAACTGGCGGTATGGGAGTTCTTCTCAACGTACCTGTTATAATATTGTTCGATACGGGTGCTTCGCATTCCTTTATAGCAAGATCATGTGTAGATATGTTGGAACTTAGGTCTGAAAAGGCGAGTCAGGATATGAGAATCTCTTCACCTATAGGAGGGATTATGACTGTTACACATATCTGCTCGAACCTAGAGTTGAATTTAGGATCACTTAAGGTTCTGGTGAATAATCTGAACATAATACCCATGGGTGACGTAGATATAATCCTAGGGATGGACTGGTTAGCTAAAAATCATTCCACGATTCTTTGCAAAGAAAGGAAAATTTCATTTCATTTTCTCGACAAGAAGCTACGACTTTCACGGAATCGGCATGGGAAAGAGAGTCCCAATTATATCGTTGAAGGCGAGAAGAATGATAAACAAGAAAGGATGCCATGCTTCTCATTTACCCGAACGGAGAAGATAAACCAAGATGAAAGTTGAAGACATAGAGGTTGTTCGAGAATTTTCTGACGTGTTTCCTAAAAATCTACCGTGATTACCTCGATAGACAATTGAATTCACCATCGACTTGGAACCCGGATCGGCTCCAAAGGTCGAAGGCACCCTATAGAATGGCTCCAAAAGAATTGGAAGAACTGAAGATCCAAATTCAAGAATTGTTGGACCTAGGTTTTATTAGACCTAGTGTTTAGCCTTGGGAGCGCTTGTTTTGTTTGTTAAGAAAAAGGATGGTTCTTTGAGAATGTGCATAGATTATCGGGAACTGAACAAGATGACGCTCAAGAACAAATACGAGGTTATCACCAAGGATTGACGATCTGTTTGATCTGTTTGATCAATTACGAGGAGCAAGTGTATTTTCGAAGATTGATCTCAAGTCAGGTTATCACCAACTCAAAGTACGATCGAAAGATGTATCTAAAACTGCATTCCGAACCAGATATGGCCACTATGAATTCATAGTTATGCCGTTCGGATTAACCAATGCACCAGCCGTATTTATGGACCTCATGAACAGAGTGTTTCATCCATACTTGGACAAGTTTGTTTTGGTCTTCATAGATGATATTCTTATCTATTCGAAGAATGAAGAGGATCATAAGGAACATCTAAGAACGGTGTTGCAATCCTTGAGAGTTGAAAAGCTTTTCGCTAAGTTTAGCAAATGCGAATTTTGGCTGAAGGAAGTAATGTTCCTTGGACACATCGTGTCTGCAGAAGGAATTAAAGTGGATCCAACCAAGGTAGAAGCAATACAAGGATGGAAATCGCCAAGAACTCAGAATGAAATCAGAAGTTTTCTGGGACTAGCTGGTTATTACCGGAGATTCATCGAGGGATTCTCCAAAATAGCAAGGCCAATAACCCAGCTACTCCGAAAGGGAATCAAGTTCAATTGGACTGAGGAATGTGAGGTGAGTTTTCAAAAACTCAAGAAAAGTTAACAAGTGCGCCAGTGCTAGCAGTTCCGGAAGCGGACAAGGAGTATGTAGTTTATACAGATGCTTCTAAGAATGGACTGGGTTGTGTTTTGATGCAAGAAGGAAAAGTGATAGCATATGCATCCCGACAACTTAGACCACATGAACTGAACTATCCAACTCACGACTTGGAATTAGCAGCAGTGGTTCATGCACTAAAAATCTGGAGACACCATCTCTATGGAGTGAGATGTGAGATCTTTACCGATCATAAGAGTTTGAAATACTTTTTCGAGCAAAGAGATCTAAACATGAGGCAAAGAAGATGGCTCGAACTGGTAAAGGATTACGACTGTGGTATTAACTATCACCCGGGAAAGGCGAATGTAGTAGCTGATGCCTTGAGTCGTAAGAATCAAACCAAACTAGGATGTCTCCTTACGAAGGAAGAAAAACTCGTTGAGGAGTTTAAAAGAATGAGAATTGAATTGGTTGAACAACCAGAGACGATCACGAATTGTATCGCTACACTAACCTTGACGTCTGATTTAAGAAAAAGAATCATAGAGAAACAAAGGATGGAGGAAAAGTTAGAAAAGATAAGAGAAAAGGTAAGGACTGAAGGACTAAAGAATTTCCAGGAAGCATCAGACAATGCCTTATTGTTTGAAGGAAGGATATGTGTTCCAGACAACGCTGAGCTTCGAAACGAAATAATGAGTGAGGCTCACGATACACCCTATACCGCCCACCCAGGCAGTACTAAGATGTACCAAGATCTAAAAGAAAAGTTCTGGTGGGAAGGCATGAAACGAGACGTAGCTTCTTTCGTAGAACGCTGTCTTGTTTGCCAGCAAGTGAAAGCGTTACATCAACGTCCCTACGGGAAGTTACAGCCGTTGGGAATACCCGAGTGGAAATGGGATGAGATAACGATGGACTTCGTTACGGATTTACCCAAATCGAAAAGAGGGAACACTGCTATATGGGTAGTTGTTGATAGACTCACAAAGAGTGCACACTTTCTACCAATTCAGATTACTTATGGATCTGACAAGTTAGCTCAGCTGTACGTAAAAGAAATTATACGACTGCATGGAGTGCCAAAATCTATTACATCTGATAGAGACTCTAAATTCACATCAAGATTCTGGGTTAGTTTACAAAAAGAATTGGGCACGAAATTGAACTTCAGCACAACATTTCACCCACAGACTGATGGGCAGTCGGAAAGAACGATTCAGACACTGGAAGATATGTTGAGAACAGTAGTGTTGGATCGAGGTGCAAAGTGGGAAGATGTTTTACCCCTTATTGAGTTTGCCTACAACAATAGCTATCAAGCGACGATTAATATGGCCCCATACGAAGCCTTGTATGGCAAGAAATGTAGATCACCGCTTTATTGGGATGAAGTGGGTGAGAGGAGAATTATAGGGCCTGAAGCAGTAAATGAAATGATTGAAATCGTCCGACAGATTAGGCAAAGAATAAAAGAAGCTCAAGATAGACAAAAGTCTTACGCTGATACGCGTAGATCTGAGCTGCATTTTGAAAGTGGAGATAAAGTGTTTCTTAAGGTCTTTCCATCAAAGGGGATTATAAGATTTGGAGTGAAAGGAAAACTAAGACCCCGTTTCATAGGACCTTACGAGATCCTAGAAAGAATAGGCCCAGTAGCCTATAGGTTGGCTCTTCCGCCAAATTTGGGGAATGTACATAATGTCTTTCATGTGTCACAACTAAGAAAATACGTACACGATCCAAAACACGTGATCCATCAAGACGACGTGATCCTCAATCCAGATATGAGTTATGAAGAAGAACCTACAACAATACTAGACCATAAAGTTCAGCAATTAAGGAACAAATCCATTTCGCTAGTCAAAGTGCTGTGGAAACATCACGGACAAGAGGAGGCCACGTGGGAGCTTGAAGATGCCATGAAAGAACGATACCCCAGATTATTTTACTAAGGTATGCAAATTTTGGGATGAAATTTCTTTTAAGGGGAGTAGGATGTAATATCCCGAAGAATTAAAAGCCAAATTACGATATTTAGAACTCGTAAATTAGAATTTCGCCGAGATATTAAATTAGAAAGATATCGAATAATGATTTTGATTGATTACGAAGAAATGAATTCCTATTATATATTCACTGAGAATTGTGAATTAAGGAATAGAACGTTATAAAGTGTTTCAGCAGTATTATTTTAACGTCGATTGCGTATCGATAGTTAAAATTTCATGAAATTTTCTAAGTGACAAAGCTTAGAATTAAATTCCATTATCAATGGAATAATTTAATAAAGTGATTACGACTTTATTACGACCATTTCGAGATGAGTCGATAATTAACGTTTTGAGATGTTTCAAACGTTAACGTTTAGAGATGAAATGAAAAATGGGTTTAATGATCAAGGAATGATAATATTTAAATTCCTATGATTATTATATGTAATTAGAGTATTATTTAGCATTAAAACAATGCTAGGACATTAAGGATTCAAAAGTGATCAATTTGCTAATTTTCGAAAACCCTAATTCGAAAATTAGGGTTTTCTCACATGAAATGATACCATTAATTTTTCCTATGATATAATTTATCATCTAAACCATATGTTATGACATATATCTATCAATGGCATGGAAAATAAAAATGGACCTATTGACTAAGTGAAAAAGGCGTGTGCTATGTATCATTAGGGCATGAAAAAAAATTATTATTAACATAACTCTAGATGGTGATGTTTAATTACATTGGCAATGTATAATTGATTTATACCTTATATTAAAAGGATAATTTAAATTAATTGCTCTCATAATACACTAAGGATCCGATGGCTCATGTAACACATACAAGAAATAATACTTGTTGACTTTACCACTAATGCATGTAATTACTTGGTGATATATTTTATATACATTTAATTATTATGTCTTCCATTGTGGTTGTGTGAGGTGTTGACAACACACACCTCAATTAGTGGGATGTATCTAGGTATAGTTTCAAGAATTATTGTGTAAAATCCTTCATGATGCTATAGCCCACAATACATACTATATTAATAAAAATGAAAATCTTCCTTGTATGTATAGGTGAATGCCGAGAGTGAGAGGAGTGTATAAGGGTGTAGGATTTTCATTCTTCTCTCATTCACACTCACTCAAGCCTGAACAAACACAAACACATTTCTTTTCTCTCAAGCCTTTCTTTTTCTCTCCCTCAAGCTCAAATAGCCGAGAGCTTCACCCTTTGAAAAGCCTTGAAATTTCTTCTCTTCTTCCTTCACCAAAGCTTAGCCTATAAACATTCTTCCATAGATTCATACCATAGAAAGGTGAGGATCGAACAAAGCTTCGATTATTCTTTAAATTTTACAAAAAATTCGAAGGTTGGGTCTTGTACCAATGCATGTGTTCTTGATGATTCTTGATTGTAAGATTGTACTAATGCATGTGTTCATAGTGTTCTTGATTGTAAAAGTTTGGAGATGCATGTGTTCTTTGTGGAAAAGTTTGATTTTATGTTGTGCATGTGTCTTGTTTATAAAATTTGGCTAATGCATGTTAAGTTTGATCTATGGATAAGTAGGTGTTCTTGATTTCAAAATTTTATGCATGTGTGTTTGATCTCAAAATTTTGCTAACTTATGGTAAGTCATGCATCAAAAATGTGTAGCATGATGAATAGAAGCATAAATCATGTTTAAAAATTAATTTGAACATGTTATGAGATTTGTGATGATGATCGAAATTTTTAGAAATTATTTTAAGGTTAGATTATTGATCTATGATGTTATAAGAGTTCATAGCAATTTATTTGGAATTTTTGGAAAATCCTATGCTATTTCTTTTGAAATTACCGAAACCATAAAAATTCCTATGTTGGTGTATAATTTTTATTTAAGGCATGCAATGACATATTGTTGATCTAGGACCTAAATCATGTACTCTATGATTTTACTAGAATTTTTGGTATCTAATTGCTCATTTTTTTCAAAAGACCGAGAGCTTCCAAGCTCAAAATGATGATGATTAAATTGTTTTGATGAAAATTATGATGTAATGTTGTTATACTATAGTATATAAGCATGGTGTATTTTGTTGGAATTTTATAAAATGTTTGATGCATATGTGAAAAGGACCGAGACTATGGACATGATTTACTTGGTGTAAAATTAAATATGATGGACTATATGTTATAAATATGTTATAGATTAATGTTGGGACCTTGTACTAATTAATTAGAATTTTAAGAATTTTGGACAATTTTAAACAAAAAGTCGTGACCTATAAATGATAATAGGTGATGCTCAAATTTTCTATAGTTAATGTTAATACATATTAGTGATACTATGATAATATAGTACACTACATGAATTTAGAAGAATTTTGAAAGATGTTTGGATGTTATAAAGCTAAATAGCCGTGAGCTATATTAAAAGTATTAAGGATTTTAATACTTAAATATCAAGAATAATGATGTATTATATGTTTAGAATTTATTTTCAAACATATTAAGAATTAAGAGTTTATAAAAAGAAATCAATTGAAAATTGATTTATATGGAAACTAAAGATTAAAATATGACTTAGTAAAGAATTTACTAATAAAAGTCAAAATTGTTGACTTTTGAAATCAACGTACGAAATACGTTCGATAAATACGCTAATACGCGTAAAACGTACTAATTAGGTAAAGAAATCTCGTTGGTAAGAAAAGATTTCATAATTGAAATCGTTAGATCGAAAGACGTGAGAACACGTTGAACCGTTTGCCTAAAAGGTTAAAATGGTAATTGTTGAACATATCTCGTTTCTATCGAAGAACGAGAAATGTTAGTTAAGATACGCGGTTGAACGGCGTATTGAATTCGTTAAGGAATTCAATTTATATCGATATAGAATATCGAAGTTTATTCTAGACTTTGAAAGTCTCGAAAAACGTGAACGACGTACTAAACATCGCTTTTACGTAAAGGTGTGGACGCTGACGCGACGACTGGACGTTGAAGAGTAATCGAATTAAAGACGATCAAATAGTCCAGGTGGGCTTTCTTATCTAAACAAAACGTGACTTTGCTATATTTTCAAATGATTTTATTTACGATGCTTATATCAAGAAATGTTGATAAAATGTTTACGAGATTACCTGCCAAAATATTTATGTTTTATGTATGTATCCTATCCTGAATGAATGGTATGAATGTGTTGGATAGCTTCCAACTTATGAATGAAATCGATATCGGATCCTATGCCGGAAGGCTTATACCTGGCTAGGATTAACGTGTACACCTAATGGTGACTGTGTGCTGTAAGGACAATTCACGGCCGATCACAGCGACGTAGAGGGAGGCCTCCTTCTACGGCGTTAATGATAATGTTATGATGAAATGAAAGGGGATATGGATCATACATACAAGGAAAATGCCTGGCCAGGCGATGATTTGAAAAATGATGAAAATATTTTAGTAAGCACAAGGCATTTCAAGTAAAACCCTTGTGTCTTACTATAATGTGGTAGTGTAATTTAAATACGATAAAATATTTTTGGCATGAGTTAACTGAGTGCATTCTTGTACTCAGCCATGCATGTTTGTTTTTAAATGTGCAGGTTGAGCTGATGATGATGATGGAGGAGTGTTGAGGAGTCCGAATGTTTTTAATGTTTATATGACAAGTTAGAACCTTGAATACACATCGTCATATGTGTATTCAAACGTTTTCCACTGCAGTTTGAACAATGTTTCTATGATAAGATGATATTAACTATTGAAGTCCTTCAGATCATTATAATTCTTTTGGATCTGTTGGTCTAGCCCACCTGGTATATTATGTTATTTTACATATGATATGCATCCTCATAATAGTCTTTCATGAACCCTAAATACTATTCCTAGTATTAGTCCTCTCCAATCCGTTTTTAGGATTGGGGCTGTGACAACACTTGTCATCCATGCCCTCTTGTTGGCACGATAATGACAATTGATGTTGCTCATGTTGATGTTTTTGAAGCAACGAGGCTTTGCATATTTTTCAATAATCCACAAAGGAATTTTTTCTTAACCATCCTCGTTGCAACAAATAACAACTGTAAGCCTCTCTTTGTCTTACTTTCTTCCCTCAAGTTGCTTGGTTTCAAGAGAGTGATCAGCTTGTAACTTGTAAAATAGATATGTTTCATCCAAATTAAAAACATCCTTCATGGGAAATTGGTTTATTTTCTCCCTTATGGCCTCAGGTTTCATTTCCACGTCTGCATGTCAATGAACCACTTTCTCCAAAAGCGACGGAATGATTTAATACCATGTCTAACCTTGAATTTTTCAAGTCAACCTTGAGAAAATTGATGTTCATGAGGGTGTTGAGGATACAAAAGCTTCATTATCTCCTTTGCTTTCTCCAAAATAAGCTCTCCGGTCATGTTGACTCGATCTTGGTACTGAAGAAACCATTCATAAAGAACATTCTCCATATCTGGATATTTCACCGATTTGTGTCGCTTAATATCCCCACCCTTCTCAAAGTTGGCTGAAAGGTACTCTGATGATCTCTTGAGAGTGTTTGATATTGTATCTTGACTAACTTTCAAACGATATTTTTCTTCAACCCACTCTTGTAAATCTTTTTGAGTGCATGTGGGATGATCTCTCTTATACTCACATAATGCTTTACTCATTTGATCATTCATGGATAATTTTGTGATGCCTTTTAGATGAGATGACATAGTTGGGACTTGAGTGTTATAAATTATTTTATTTCTATATCGAGATTTATATAGTATATGTTTCCTTTATGATGCATGAATATATTTAATTGACAATGAAATGATACCGTATGTAATTGTTAATTGTATACAATGAATTTATATTATACATGAATATATTAAAGTAGATACACAATGAATTGGTTGTTGATACATGAATATAATTAATTGAAACATAATAAATTCATTTATTTTCAATACATGTACCAAATTTGTTGAATTTAAAAGTCTCTCTTTAATTAATAAATTATTAATTTATCGATATATTAATATCTCTCTAAATTAATAAAATTCCATAGTCCCAATGATATTAATTTATAGAGGTTTTACTGTATATGGTTTTGCTGATTGAAAATATTTTTTTAATTTAAATATATGACTTCCTTAATTTGGGTAATTAGTTGGTCTCACTATATGCAACTGGTATACAAACGAGTAGTAAGATTACTTTTTAATTGAACTTGGGACAAATATCTATATGTGTTCTAAACGAATTTCATACATTGTAGAATTTTATTTAAAAAATTATATTTGGAGATTTTTTAAATTTAAATTAGTCTTCATTTATACATTTACAAGAATCTTTCATTATTATCTTTTTAAATATATGTGCAATTTAATTTCTGTTAGTTTATTGTAGCTAAATAAAGTGGAAAGAAAATTGAAAAAAAATCATCATTGACCTAAATTTTTATTATAATTATTTATCTTTAATACTACTTTCAATTAATTGTCAAAGTATTATGATTTTGAAACTAAGTATAGACTACTTTTTATTTTAAATCTAAAAGGACAATGTAAAGTGATTCCGTCGAAATTTGACGGGTTATATATATATATATATATATATATATATATATATATATATATATATATATATATATATATATATATATATATATATATAATACCTACTATACAAAGCACTTGAAAAAAATACTTTTAGTTTAAATATTGTAGTATTTTCTTATTTATTTATTTCTTGAATTTCATCCATCTAGCAGAGGGCCTCTATTACATAATATTCATTCTATCCATTAAGAATGTGTCACAATTGCCTTACTCAGTGTCCAAAAATAGTGTGTCACCTTTCCTTTTGGGTCACTCAATCCTTATAATTCTACCACGTATATAATCACTTATTATTTATTAAAAAATTACTATCTGACTCAAACTCTTAATTCTTATAATTCAATATCACCTACTCATTTCTTATATGATGGAATCCTTTTTTCACTCAAATAATCTACCAAACATTTTATTAAAATTCATGTCGTCCACCAAGTGATATACTCTTGGTGGACGAAGGGAGTATATAAATAATAGATTTTGTAATACTTGAATATTTGAATTTATTAAAAATTACTAAAAGATATTGAAAAAGGTACACACCATATTTAATCCTTTTACATATGTTCTCCCAGTTAGTGAAGACCAAAATAATTGAAAATAGAATTAAAAAATATACCATATTTCTAATCCTTCTATATAAATTATATAGTGGGGGAAAATACCATTAATTCGCTCCGAGATTGGTGATTTTAAAATAATAGAAATAAAAAATCCACAAAATTCCAGCTAGGATGATGGATTATATGGTGGATTTGGTTCATATTTAGAAAAATACCATGAGATGTTGGAGGAATGCCATATAAAATCATTTAATATAAACTTAATTCTTTCTTTGCCTTGTTATTTTTCTTGCCATGTTTATACATTAATTTTATCAAGGTCATAAGGATGCAGTGTACCAAAATACGCATGATATATCTCCCACATCGGAAAAAATATCATGAGATGTTGGAGTAGTGCCATATAAAATCAAATCAAAGGCCTCATTAGTCCATACTTACCTGGACGGGGTTAATGGGTGATCCTTAAGGCCCATAGCTTAGGTTGGTGACCTTCATTGCACTTTGAAGGGGTGCCCACCTAAGGTCGACTTAAATAGTTGAGCCTACGTCATAATTTGTGATAAAGGGGTTTGCGTTCGCGCAACCCCAGCCCATTTCAAGTTTAAAAAGTAATTTACTTGTTATCTCTTAATTTGCTCAATTAATTCAAGTTTAAAAATTAATTTACATGTGATATCTTAATTAAAATGGTTGATGAGGTACCTATCCGAGGACAAACCTCAAAGCTGTGAATGCTTTCTCAATTAATTCAAGTTTAAAAATTAATTCAAGTTTAAAAAGTAATTTACTTGTTATCTCTTAATTTGCTCAATTAATTCAAGTTTAAAAATTAATTTACATGTGATATCTTAATTAAAATGGTTGATGAGGTGCCTATCCGAGGACAAACCTCAAAGCTGTGAATGCTTTCTCACTTAACGGAGAAATATAGGACTCTCTTCTCACAACTAAAAAAAAAATGCTGATGAAGTTTAGCTTAAGTACATATCAAAATTGACTAAAATCTGTCATTATAATTTTTTTTGAATCTCTTTGTGTGGGTTGAATTATTTATTTTATTTGAATATTATACTTATTATTAAATTTCTTGAAATATATATATATATATATATATATATATATATATCTTGTATTTAAAAAGAAGATACTAATTAACAGAATTCAAGTTTAAGATTAATTTACATTTGATAGTAATTAAAAGAATGACTAGATTTTATCTTCTTATATCATATAGCTGTCAAACAGAAAGTGCCTAACAGCATGAACATAATGAATTTATGGGCGGCATAGTAAAACTAGTTCAAATAACTGTCCCACATTGAAGCGTCGAAGTTAGGCGTGGAGAGACAGTGGGAAATAAAACAAGAGTTAGAAGATGTAACTTCATACACGCACAAATTATTAAATGCATAGAATCTTTTTGTGTCTGATTTAAGGATATTATTTTATTAGTTTTCTTGTAAATCTATTCTACTTTCTTGTTTTAGCTGAGTTGATGTAAATATGTAATGAATTGATGCCAACTAATAATCTATTTATAAGAGAATGGAGGAGGGTTGGTTTGATGCATGAGTCAGCTTTGCTTCATCAAATACTCAAAGTGAAGATATGATATGTCACTTCATTTCCCAACAATCTTTTTCAACGGGATTTTCTTATGGATTTTGTAATGCCATCTCAGAAGAAGGCAAACAAGACGAGCTCGACAACATGGCGAAAAATATCATCTTCGAAATAGTTCCCAACTCTCATATTGGAAAACTGATGAAGTGTGAGACAGTGAAAGAGATATGGAACGCGTTAGAGAGCCTATCATTTCATACAGTGGCGGAGCCACGTTGGGGCCTGGGGGGCCCTTGGGCGCCCCAGAATGTTTGAGTATTAGTAGTATATATCTAGTAATCAGATTAAGAATTCTTTGTAGACCAGTTGGGTGGGTTGATACCGCCATATTCCAAGACCTGGGTTCGAAATCCAGGTCTCTCATTTTTCTTTCAATTATTCATTCTCTCTCCCAGCTCTCTCATTTTTCTTTCAATTATTCATTCTCTCTCTCCTTTTCGTTTTTCCTTTCTCCTTTTCATTTTTATTCTTTTATTTTTCATTTTTCTTTTCCTGTATTCTCTTATCTCTCTACTTTTGTGCTCTTTCTTTTCTTTTTCTATTATTTGTATTATGTTGATAAATAAAAAATATATGCAAAAAATATAGCGATTTATATGTGAACTAATATGATCAATCTAATTTTTAAAAAATTTATGATAAATTATTCCAACAACAACCAACTGAAGGTATCTAAGTTATTTAAATTCTTATTTTAAGCATCTAAAAAACTTGTTGATGATAAAACAATCAAAATATAGATCAATTGAATATATGATGATTATTTTAGAAATATAAGTGTTGAACCAAACTATTGAATGAATTTAATTTTGTACATCGAAAATGATGTGTTTGTTAATACTACCAAAGAAATTATTATGCACGATTTCAGAAAATGAAGAATATAATATAAACTTATAATGGTGATTGTATTTAACTTTTATTTTTCTAACATTATGATGTAATTTAAACAATATTATTTACTTATAATTTTATTTAAAAAAAAATTGGGCCCCCCAGAGTAAAATCTCTGGCTCCGTCACTGATTTCATACGATGGATATGAACACCGTTTGTTGTAAAAACTAATTCATTTCATGCGATGAAGTATGCGTCGAGACGTATTTATTTTATATAGTCACATATAAAAATAAATAAAAATAAAAAGTACCATTTTATTTGTAATATATAATTAAAATGGATTGGGCATACCGATCCAATAATCTAGAATCGAATATAAAGAACTCACAATTCACTCGGTTTTGATTGATAATCATTATGTAGGAGAGATTGCCTAGTGGTTCAAGGCGTAGCATTGAAACTGCTATGTAGCTTTGTTTACCTGGGGTTCGAATGCCTCTCTTTCCGCACCTTCACTTAATAGATATGTTTTATTAAAATATCAAGCAATGGAGACCTTTATTCCACGATTAAATCTTTCATTGATATAGATTCTCTATTCCCAATTGTCGCGACTAGGAAGAATACCGGAAAGAATATGAAAATAGCCCTCGGCTATGATACATAAATGAGAAAAAATCGGAATGAAACCCGTATTTTGCTTACTTAACCTTAGGTTAATTTTATTAGATAAAAGGGAATAAAATTGCTTGAAACTCTCCTATTTTATTTGAGTTTAGGTTTCATTAAGTTTGACGAGAATGATATATATATATATATATATATATATATATATATATATATAGGGTTGGGTTCCCATAGTACCCGGTCCCCAGATAGTATGTAGTACTCAATCTAGACCACACATTTTGAACACGTGGCTACACCATGTCGACACATGGCACTCCTTTTCTTTCTTTTCTTTTAATTTTCGCAAGGGCAAAATGGGAAGAAATCAAATCAACCTTCTTCTCCTCCTCCTTGGTGGCAGGCGGTGTGGGAGGCGGCCCGGCGGCAGCAACGGCAATGACGACGCCGCGACGGCAGCGGCAAAGACCGTGATCGCTAGATTTCTAACACTAAAAGGTGTAAATATAGGTGTTAAGTATCGTATCCACAGGGATTGTAATACGAAAATACAGAAGCTAACTCAGCAAGAATTCATCATTATCCAAGTAACAAATATGGTTTTAAGGTATTTTAGGGCTTCGGAACTCAATCCAAAGCAAAGGTAACAAAACAGAAAGTAAATTAAAGCAATAAACACTCGGATGTTTAAAAACAGAGAAAGACGACTAACCCTAGGGCTGCATTAATCCAATCCACAACGTATGTTTATCCTGTTCTTATTAACCAATTTTAATCCAGACAAAAATGGAAGATCACATATATAACCGACAATTTCTATTACGACAAAGGCGGCTGTAGATTACTAGTTTTCCCTATTACTGTTACGTCTCTAGGTGAAAACAAGTAACTCCAAACGGATCACAAAGAATATGCTTCCTACGAATATCCTATCTCAGCTACGACTCAAGGCTCATTCGTATCATGCATTCGATATCGATTGACAATTAACACAATTACGTAATTAACCGACAACTAAATATGCATCGAGATTGATCAGAAACCAACACATATAAATAAGCACAATCGAATCATGAATCAATGCATGGACGGTAAATAACGATAACAGGAATCACAACATATAGGATCGAATCATGCAAACCCAGGATTAGAGCGAAAAACTAGCCAGACATCATAAACGAAATGAAATACGATTTAATCATAAAGACAAAAATTAAATATATAAAACCCGTGATGTAGCGTTGGATGAACACGTTGGGCTTGAATCCCAACCTCAGCGAAAAACGGAAACTTGCAGAAATCGTCCGGACGAAGCGTTCGGATCGTAAACAAAACGTAAACTAACGAAGAACGATCGTAAAACAAATCTAGAATGAAACTATATGGAACCTAAAGCTAAAACTACGAAAACTTATGGAAAACCGCGAAAAGAGGCTCGAAACGTAGGTCGAAGATGGGGATGGCGGGGTGTTGCCATATATAGGCACACCCCAAACCCTAATTTCTCTTCTCGCGCTGCCTCGCGACCACCCTTAGCGGTCGCTAGGTGTGGTCGCGAGGTAATCTCTGCGCCTTCTCGCCCGCGATCGCCTCTTGCGCCCGCTTGGTTGGTTCGCGACCACACCTAGCGGTCGCTAGGAAGTCTGATCTCGTCGCGAGAAATCGTCGATGGCTTTCTCGCCAGCTTCGCCGCTGGCGTTCTCATGATCGCGATCTGCTGGGTTCTCGCGTGTTTCCTAGCGGCCGCCTAGCGACCGCTGGGCTGGTCGCTAGAAACACGCCAGATTGTGTGTTTTGGCTCGTCGTCGTTTCTTGCTCGATTTTCAACATATAGACCTACACAACACCAAAAGAACACCCAAGAGCAAGATCTTCTAAAATAGATAAAACATTAGGAATCGATACGTAAACGCACATTAAACGAGCTAAACTCATCTTCAAATATCAACTATAAGCGTGTAAAATGCGCGTTTATCAACCGACGAACATCAACAATATAAACAAACAACAACAAACAATAGATTTTGAAAGAAAGAAAAGAAGAAAAAAATTTGAAAACAAAATTGATGGATTTTGAGAAAAATAGAAGATAAATTTGATAGATGATTGAAAATCGAGAAATATGATGGCTATGACGGTGGTTCACGGTGAATTCGCGGTGTCGCCGAAAGAGACGACGGAATTGACATAGAAGGATGAATGAGAGATTTTACGTCGAAACCATAAAATGCATTGAACAAAACATGAAACCGCATTGAACAAAACATGACAATGCATTGAATAAAACATAAACCGCATGTTGCATCAAAACACAAACATGCGTTGAACAAAGCACGTCATGCATTGAACAAAGCACGCCCATGCATTGATCAAAACATGTCGGTGCATTGAACAAAACGTAAAATACGAAGCCAACGGTATTTGGAGCGGCGTCGGGCTGTGAAAGCACGAAGCGCACGCTGGCGCGCTGGGGCAGCGCTTACGCTGGCACGCCTGCTACTGGACGCGAGCTTCAATCGCATGCATTATTGTGTTCAATCGCATGCATTTTTGTTCATTTGAATGCATTATTCGCTCAACTAAATGCATAGTTTGTTTTCGCAATCACATAAAAATCAAATTACTAATCTACCCTTAATGAAGCGAAAATCGCGAAATTAAGCTTAAAGTCCGAAAAATCTCAACCATAGGATTTATGAGATGAATGGATGAGATTGAGTATTACATACTATCTGGGGCTTGAGTACTATATGATCTATCCTCTCTCTCTATATATATATATATAATATAAATAATGCCTACTATACGAAGCTTTTCGAAAAAAATACTTTTAGTTTAAATATTGTAGTCTTTTCTTATTTATTTATTTCTTGAATTTCATCCATCTAGTAGAGGGCCTCTATTACATAATATTCCTTCTGTCCATTAAGAATGTGTCACAATTGTCTTATTCAGTGTCCAAAAATAGTGTGTCACTTTTCCTTTTAGGTCACTCAATCCTTATAATTCTACCACGTATATAATCACTTTTTATTTATTAAAAAATCACTATCTGACTCACTCTCTTAATTCTTATAATTCAATATCAGCCACTCATTTCTTATATGATGGAATCCTTTTTTCACTCAAATAATCTACCAAACATTTTATTAAAATTCATGTCGTCCACCAAGTGATATACTCTTGGTGGACGAAGGGAGTATATAAATAATAGATTTTGTAATACTTGAATATTTGAATTTATTAAAAATTACTAAAAGATATTGAAAAAGGTACACACCATATTTAATCCTTTTACATATGTTCTCCCAGTTAGTGAAGACCAAAAGAATTGAAAATAGAATTAAAAAATATACCATATTTCTAATCCTTCTATATAAATTATATAGTAGGGGGAAAATACCATTAATTCGCTCCGAGATTGGAGATTTTAAAATAATAGAAATAAAAAATCCGCAAAATTCCGGCTAGGATGGTGGATTATATGGTGGATTTGGTTCATATGTAGAAAAATACCATGAGATGTTGGAGGAGTGCCATATAAAATCATTTAATATAAACTTAATTCTTTCTCTGCCTTGTTGTTTTTCTTGCCATGTTTATACATTAATTTTATCAAGGTCATAACTCGTAAGGATGCAGTGTACCAAAATATGCATGATATACATCGAAAAAATATCATGAGATGTTGGAGTAGTGCCATATAAAATCAAATCAAAGGCCACATTAGTCCATACTTACCTGGACGGGTTTAATGGGTGATCCTTAAGGGCCATAGCTTAGGTTGGTGACCTTCATTGCACTTTGGAGGGGTGCCCACCTAAGGTTGACTTAAATAGTTGAGCCTATGTCATAATTTGTGATAGAGGGCTTTGTGTTCGCGCAACCCCATCCCAATTCAAGTTCAAAATTTAATTTACTTAATTTGCACAATTCAAGTTTAAAAATTAGCTTACATGGGATATCTTAATTAAAATGGTTGATGAGGTGCCTATCCGAGGACAAACCTCAAAGCTGTGAATGCTTTCTCACTTAACGGAGAAATATAGGACTCTCTTCTCAAAACTAAAAAAATAATGCTGATGAAGTTTAGCTTAAGTACATATCAAAATTGATGCACTAAAATCTCACATTATAATTTTTTTTGTTTGAATCTCTTTGTGTGGGTTGAATTATTTATTTTATTTGAATATTATACTTATTATTAAAATTCTTGAAATATATATAGATATATATATATTCAATATCATAATATTATATAATACGATCTTGTATTTAAAAAAGAAGATACTAATTAAAAGAATTCAAGTTTAAGATTAATTTACATTTGATATTTATCTTCTTATATCATATAGGCATATAAAGTTGCTTCTACCTATATAGGAAATGCAAAGCCCCTTGCTCATTAAAATATGGTCCCTCTTCTTCGTCATAATCTGAGTTCGTACGGTTTCTAACTTATAAAATGTTGTTATATTTTGATTTATCCAAGACATGAATTATAAGCCAAAGACTGTTCGTACGGTCTCTTGGGGTACATAATGTTTATAGGGGGAGGGAAATGTACCAGTTAAGACAATTCTTTTTTATGACTGTATCTTCTACTATGATCGTTGATATCAGTTCAGTACTAGTATCTATATTGCTAATCAGTTTAAATGAGGAAGTCTTGTTCAGAGTTATATTAGTTAACAAATCTATTGACTGCTGAGACAGTTAGTTAGTTGGACTGAACTGATGTGCTTGCAGAATGTGGTTATTATTATTTTACCTTTACTGAAAACTCAAACTAGCGTAAAACACTTAGTTAAATATAGACTGAATCAGATTTCAGTTTATCTCTTCAATATCAAATTGATACTGATATAGTGTTTCAAAAAAATGTTGTGCTGTGTGTGATGGTAATATTCAGTTCCATAACATGCAATGTAAATACAATACAGAAAGTAAATAATTAAATGGAAACAACACTTGATTTTTACATGGTTTGGAGAGATTAACTTCTACATCCACGGACAGATTGCTTAGTCAATCTACTAACTTGGATTTAATATTGTTTAAAGGTACAAGATATCAATCTAGATACAGACTTTAATATTTTTTATATCCCACCGAACTCATGTTCCTCTTAAGGTTCTCAGAGGAAACCTCGATCGCTTAGGGATGCAGTTGACCTAGCCTCTTGCTTATAGGTGTAAGCTTTCAGCAACTAACACTTCATTGTCTATTTGTCCAACTTCTACTTAAACCGAAGGTTTTAGTAGATAGTTTTCCAACTAAAAGATGAGTTGTCACATGCGACAAATTCAATGAATTCTAGGTTTAAGATATATAAGGTAGTATCCAAGAACTTAAGGGAATGTATACTGAAACCTTGAGCTGATAAATATATTTGAGTTATGAAGATTTTCTAATAACACTGTAAACTCCCTTCTTCGAAATTTTAGGTTTTGAATTGGTGAAATGTCATGAAAAATTGAATTAAGATTTAAATTTTATCATTTTGACGGTCCCTAGGGATATTTACTGTGTATGGGCAAGGGACGAGGGGAGATGAATACACCAGTTACGGTAAATTTAGTTTTTTTCTTTTCTCAAGACTGAACCTTCTACTATAGTAGTAGATATCAGTTAACTGATGTCAAATCAGTACTGTTGTCAATAGTACTGAGCAATTCAAATAAGATGAGTCTTGTTTAAGAGTGATACCAGTTAGCAAGCCTATTGATTGTTGAGATAGCTTGTCAGTTGGACTGATAACTCATGTTATAGACTTAGTCAGTTTTCAATTAATCTTTTCAATACCAAACTGATGCTAATAGAGTATCTTTTCAATATACTAGAAACATGTCGATGGGCACCTTATCATCCGAAATATGGCAGTAATTGTTTTGTGGATGAAAATCAAACTTCATGGTTAAGGAAAGCCTATAAAGCCTCTACATCACCTATGCATACTGGCTGTGGAAATTGTGGTAAACAAAACACTACTTTAAGACAAATAAAGAGATAATGGCGGTGTGTATCGCTTATAAATAGGATGCATTAGTTGTTGTGCATTTTGCAATAGATTAGCAAGAGAAATAGAGATTGTGAGAATACTCTCTAAAGCTCTTTGTTTGTGAGGGATAAGTGTTTTTTGTGCCGATGCACGTGTTTTGTAATTTTAGAGTCTTATGTGATATAAAATTTTCATTTATCCTCCATTTTCTTTTGTAAGCTTACATACTGTGTCGAAACACCCAACAATATTCACAATCTTCTGAGCTTAGTATTAGAACTCCAATAACATGTTTATCATAAACATTTTCCTTCCCAAGTCGACGTCTTTATTGGTGGTGTTGTAACTCTACACTACATTCTTGTTTTTTTATTGCATATACTTGGAAGAGTCAAAGTACTCAGGCTAAGGTCGAGCCCATCGAGCCATTTGATTTTTCAGACCAGGTGGCGCCGTCTTGATCTTAGCCACGGTAGTGTACAATCTAAGCTTGCCCAAATACGGGTTAATTAAGGTTTGTCAACCCACGAACTGCTAGAGTTGTTTTTCCTAGTTGGGTCAGCCCAACTCGAGCCCTGTGGCCATACACTACTTTATTAGGATCGAGCTTGCTCGAATCTTCTAGGCCTTCAAGTACATCATGTCGATCCATCTCATTTTTGGGTGGGGTTGAATTGGACTAGGGGTGAGTATTCGGTTATTCGGTCGGTTTCGGATGAAAAATAACTGAATTTAAAAAAAAAAAAATCGAACCGAACCGAATTTTATTCGGTAACCGAACCGAAATATAGTTCGGTTCAACTGAATTTAAACAATATATATTATTTTAAATAAATAAATAAATAATATTATATATTGATATAATATATATAAAATATATTTTATATGTTACATATATATATATATATATATATATATATATAAAATATTCTAAAAAAATAATTAATAGTATTATATAATAAGTAAATAATATTATATATTGATATAATAGAGAGAAATGAATAGGATTAAGGATATTGATATATTAAAATTATAATTCTAAATAAATAAATAAATAATATTATATATATGTATATACATATATATTTCGATTTTCGGTTAAAAAAATTCTGAATCGATCAAAAACCGAATCACTGAATTTTAATTCGGTTTTAACTAAAATAACCGAACTAAATTTAATTTTCCGGTTTAGTTCGGTGTGATTATTAGATTTTCAGATATTTTGATCATCCATAAATTGGACAGCTCTATATATAATGTAATGTAATTATTTGAAATGGCTTATATATTGATCTAAGAGATAGGTAACATTGTCAGCTAGGGTTTGTAGTTAGATGAGTCACCTTTGTCTCATCAATTATCAAATACTAAAACGGACGATTTGATATATAAATTCTTAAATAGTCTTTTTGAATAAAAAATGCAATATATTTGGTATTTCTGTTTCGTTAACTTTCTTAAGTGATTGAGCCGCAGAAAATAAAATGACAAGTGATAGGATACGGCCCAACTCTCAGGTCCAATATAAATAAGCCTGACATTAAGCTCGGCCCAAACGAGTTCGGCCCAAGAGGACTCCTAAAGCCAGTAGGAACGCAAAAGATTCGGCCATATCTAAGAGAATCCTAATTAGAGAAGAGATAGGATTGAGATCCTACATTAGAATAGATCTTAGATTCGAGATCTAGGTCATTATAATCGTGTATAAATAGAGGCTAGAATTAGACGGAAAGGATCATCTAAACTCTCTGTGATCGCTCCTCATATTATCAATATACGAATACTCTCTCTCTCTCTCTCTCTCTCCCCGTGGATGTAGATCTTATTCATAGATCGAACCACGTAAATCATTGGTGTTCTTGCGTGCATTTATTTCCCTAACAAAATTAAGATCGATCACTGGCGCCGTCTGTGGGAACCGAAATTTTGTGTTTTCGATCAAAGTTTATTTACAGGGAATCAATCACGACAATGAGAACAAGAAGTCTTGCATCCGGGGCCACCGCCGCAACAACAAAGAACAACGGCGACGGAACACGCCGAGCTCGGCTCGGGAAAACCCGATCGAGAATCGACCCCAAGGACACGCCCGAGCCTCGACGAGCAATGCAATCCCATCCCGCGTGAAGAAGCGAGAATACCAAAGCGAAGGAGATCGCAACAAGAACTAAGGAGAACCTCCACTCATGAGATGAACCTCGACGACGCCGTCGAGGGGTTTCTTGAGAAAACAAGGAGAGCTTTCTCCAATACCTCAGCCAAGCACTAGGTCGACCGCATCCCGAAGAAAGGAATGCCGAAGCCTCGTCTAAGCACGAGGCACCGCAACGAGGTGGATCCCCCAGCGTCCAAGTCATGGGCGCTCATACCTCTGCACGAGTTGGGGCCCAAACCAACCACGCAAGGGACGAAAAACGCGAGAAAGGACGTCGTGACCGCCGTGAGGTCGGTCCTCGTCACCAAAACGAGTTCGATCGACGAACTCCGCCCCACTCTCCGAGGGCGGCTTCGACGGTACGGAAAATAGTCACCCGTTCTCGAATGTAATACTCGACACTCCACTCCCAAACAAATACCGGTGCCGAGCATTGCCCTCACGACGGACTAAAGGACCGCAGAACTTCCTCTCGCAGCTCCAAAGATAATATGATCAACCAACGCCAAAGACAATTCACATGTGCAAACTCTTCCCGAGTTACTAGTTGACAACGCCCACGGTGGTTCGGCTGCCTACCTCCCGAAGCATTGGTTCTACCGCGACGATGGCGGCCTTCCATCGAAGGTTCTTCCAAAAGGTCGAGTCAAAACGCCGCCGCACACCTCCTCACCGTGAGGCAAAGCCGAGACGAGTCCGCTAGCGACTTTATGACTAGGTTCAACAAGGAATGCCTAAAGGTCAAGACGTGAATGACCTCCTCATCATCTCGGCCTTCCAAAACAAAGATCTTGTCGGGGCCTTGTACAAAGAAATCGCTGGCACGAATCCCTGATCGCGACGGAGCTATATGGCGATAGTCGATCGGTTCGCCAAAGCGGACGGTGATAGAAAGAAACGCAAGCGAAAAAGGCGGAACCCTCGATAAAGGAAGGAAAGGCGAAGGACGAGGAGATAGAAGCCAAGGCCAACGGAGCGCCTTGGAAATAATACGTCGCCCAATAGAGTCCAGGCTCGGACCGTGGAGCACTTCTGAGCGACCTCAATATACTCCTTTGACAAAACCAAAGGCAGAAATCTACGAACTCCACATGAATATGTTCGAGAAGCCTCGACCGATGACAGGGGTCAAAACACCGAACTAAGGACAAGTAATCGTTCTTTCCATGAGGATTACAGACACGATACGGAGAAGTGCGAGATCTCATGGGAGACATCGAGATGTTGGTGCTGTGACGGAGTCCCAAAAGTACAGCGGCAAGGCCGACAAGCTAGCAAGACGAAGACCCCACCGAGGTCGGGAAGAAAAGGAGGAGGAGAGGAGGGAAATTATGCCCTCACAAGAAAACGAACGCGACATCGACGAGGAAGGGACGACGAACCCCAATACGACGGGTCATCTCCACCATCACGGGCTCCTCTCGCGGGTTACAAAGTCTTCCCACAAAGCTGAAGTTCAAGTCCCCACACCTCCGAACCCGCCAACAAGAGGTTCAAAAGGGATGAGGCGATCACTTTCTCCGAGGACGACCCAGAATCAGCGGTAGTGCCCCACCAGACGCTGCAGGATCCAGCAAAGGGTCGCAAACAAATTGGTGAAGCGCGATATACATCGGCGGTGGTGCGCCGGTGAGCATCCTCTTTAAGGAATGCTTTGACAAGTTAGGAATAGAGGAGGCGCCTAGTGCAGAGCACCGCTACCACCAAGCTTCGTGCGGGAAGAGACGCGCCTGCACGGAGTAATCGACCGCCCGTCGCGGTGGGAAGGGCACCAACGAGCTCTACTAAAGTGGTACAGTTCTTGGTGGCGCCCGCCACCGCATACAACATCATCTTGGGCGAGATCAAGCAATGCAATGAGGCGGTGTGCCAACCTACCACCGACAATGAAAATCCCTACAAACGAGGGTAGCCATGATCCGGGAGACCGTAAGAAGCTAAGGAATGCACGCAGGTCGCTTCAAAAGGTGCAGCACTTCGTCCAAAGACCCGCAGCATAACAACTAAAGAAACCCGAGGAGTTGGAACCGGGAAAGACGTCGCCTGGCCCAGAGAACTCGGTAGAGGAGGTCGCATTGTATGAAGACGAGCCATTCAAGGTCGTAAAAGTTGGTTCTACCGGGATACCTCAATTAAAAGAACAGATCATCCAACTCCTAAGGGAGTTCAGAGACGTGTTTGCTTGGTCACCCCTCGACATGACCGGGGTCTCACCAACTATCATCACCCACCGCCTCAACATTGACCGAGTGAAACCGTTCGCAAAAGCAACGGATTTTGCAACGAACGGAATCAAGTCATCCATGACGAGGTGAACAATTATTAAAAGCTCGTGATCTTGCTCAAGTCAAGTATCCGACCGGATAGCTAACCCGATGATGGTAAAGAAAGGAGGAGGATGGTGAATGTGCATCGATTACACCGATCTCAATAAACATCGCTCTAAAGATCGCTACCCTTCCCAATATCGATAAGAAGGTCGACGCTTTGTCCGCACGAAGTCTTCACTTTTGGATCTATACAAAGGATATCACCAGTGTCTTAATGGATGACGAAGAAGCAGCCAAACGGCCTTCATTACGCACTTTGAGTCTTCGTGATATAATAAGATGCCATTCGGACTCAAGAATGCAGGAGCCACCTATCAAAGAATGGTGGACAAATATTTCAGCCCTACATAGGCGGAATGTGGAAGTGTACGAGACGACATCATCGTCAAAAGCAAGGAGGAAGCCGCAGTGTTGCCGATCTCAAGATTGTCCTCGCTTACTTAGAAAAGTCAACCTAAAATTAAACCCCGTAAATGCACGTCATAGGGTCAGAAAAATTTCTGGGGTGTTGGGTTTCACAAGAAAGGTTAAAAGCCAATCCGTCCAAGGTTCAAACCATTGTGGAGATGGAGATGCCAAAGACAATTCACGACGTACACAAGTTGACAGTCAGAGCCGACTCACCGTTTTCTTTCGAAGTCATGGATAAGCTCCCTTCTTCAAAATACTCAAAAGGCTCGAGTTCTCCCCGAATGATATACACAAGTCCGCCTTTGAAGATCTCAAGAACTACCTCGCTAAACCGCCCACTCTATCCGTCTCCAGAAAGAAGAGAGGTCCTTTCCCTATACTCGCCGCTCGGACGAAACCATAAGTGCGATCTTGTACGAGAGGAAGGACGCCACCCCGTGTATTTCATCACCGTGCATTAAAAGGACCGTAAACAAGGTACCAACCTTAGAGAAGCTTCGCCGGCATTAGTAAATGCTGCAAGGAGATTGCGTCCATACTTCCATGCACATCCCATACAAGTTCTCACTGATCACCCACTTCGCAAGTATTGACAAAGCCATAAGCCTCGTGGAGAATGCGCGGTGGGCAATTGAATTGGGCGAACACGATATATCTTTTGCCCACGCTGCCATCAAGGGTCGCCCAGCGAGACTTCCTTGTCGAGGCTAACTTTACCGAAAACCAAGCTCACCGAGTCCGTATCAGACGAGGCCGAAGCCGAACCAATAGATAAAACACCGGAGGATTGCTGGCAAGTCTATGTTGACGGGGCTTGGGAAAAGCAGTAGTGAGCCGGTATCTTACTACTAGGACCGGATGGCCAAGAGATCACCCGACGCACTTCGGTTCGCATTCAAAAATACGAACAACGGTGAAATACGAGGCCTTAATTGCGGGACTTCGCCAGCTCAAAGTCTTCGACACGAGCCAGAAGTTCATAGTGACTCTCGTGTCATAGTGAGTCACATGTTGGGAAATACGAGGCAAAAGGCAACAGGATGAAGAAATACCTTGAAAAGCCAAAAGCCTACAACAAGCTTTCTCACACTTTCAGTTAGTTCATATCCCAAGGGAGCAAAATAGCCGAGCTGACGTCTTAAGCAAACTAGCCTCGTCGTCGATGAACTCGCCAGTAGAAGAAGTCCGAAACAGGAGTATAAACAATGACGATACCGGAGCCGAGGTCAGCATAGTCTCAGATGAAGAACCCAATTGGATGACTCCCATTCGAGAGTACCTGGAGAAAGAAGAACTACCCCATGATAAGCTCGAGGCTAGGAAAATCTTGAGCAAATCTCTGCGATATACACTTGACGAGGAATTCTATAGAAAATCATACCTCCAGCCTCTCCTAAGGTGCCTGGGTCCGAACCGAGCTGATTACGTACTACGAGAAGTACATGAAGGATCGTGTGGAAGTCACATCGGACCCCGCGCCCTATCAAAGAAAGTCATGCGATGGGGATACTATTGGCCAACAATGTTCCAGGACTCAATCGATCTCGTGAAGAAATGTCCGAAGTGCCAAATTCATGGAAACGTGCCGAGGCTACCTCAAACCGACCTCGCCAGCATGCAAAGCCCTTGGCCGTTTATGCAATGGGGGATCGATATCGTAGGTCCTTTCTGCAAAGCTCCAGGGCAGTTTCAATTCCTGATTATCGCGATCGACTACTTCACGAAGTGGGTGGAAGCCGAACCCTTGGTGAAAATCACGAGCAAAACGCCTCAATTTCGCCTCAAGAGCATCGTGTCGCTCTGTATCCCTCATATCCTTATTTCGGATAATGGGACACAGGCTCACGGATAAAGTATTCAAAGAATGGTGTCAAGAGCTTGGATCCAGCAGAAATTCACCCGGTGGCTCATCCTCAAGCAAATGGTCAAACCGAAGTCACCAACAGACAATCGTGAAAGGACTCTAGACTCGCCTCGATCGAGTAAAGGGCAATTGGGCGGAGAATTTACCACAAGTCCTATGGTCGCACTGCACTACACCGCGGACATCGAATGGAGAAACACCCTATAGTTTGGCATACGGAACCGAGCAAGGATCCATGCAGATCGGTATGCCGAGCCCCACACTATTCACTTCGGCCAAAGCAAGCGAGGAAAATCTACGAACAGTCTAGATCCGCTCAAGAAAAAAGAGACCTCGCCACATCAGGAAGCTCTCAGATAAGCAACAAGTAGCTCGGTATTACAACGGTAGCGTTAAACCCGATAATTCCAAGTAGGCGACCTCGTACTTCAAATAATGAAGTCAAGAAGTCGCAAAGCTCGTAAACTGGAAGCCACATGGGAAGGGCCTTACCAGTCACGTAAGTCCTCGAAAAGGGTCATACAAGCTCGCCATATATCCGGGCAGCAAATACCCAAGACGTGGTACATCATTCATCCAAGAAATACTTTGCATAAGTGTCAAAAGTCGAGTCTGTTCGGTCGTGTCATTTAGTCTGTTCAATTAAGGCCCTTGAGTCTTGTTATTACGCCGGTCTTTATCAATAAAATCTTTTTCGCATGTTTTATTTGTCACTTATGCATACTATCCCTTCTCCATTATACAATACCTCCAAGGAGGACGAAATACCCTCGACGGAGGATGACTACCTTCGCTTAATACGAGGATCTAACTCTAAACGCAGCGTGAGGGACCACTCCTAGCGATAAAACTTGCAAATAAGGAACATATACCTCCGCTTATTTCGGGAAGAGGACCACCCTAGCGATAAAACTTGCCAAAAAAGGAACCTATACCTCCGTTAATTTCGAGGAAGAGGGGACCACCCCTAGCAATACTTCTTGCCAAAAAAGGAACCCCTATCTTCGTTTATTTCGAGGATGAATACCTTCGTTTATCAAGGATGAACTACCTTCGTGAATACGAGGACGACCTACCTTCTTATTGGTAACGGTAATAAAAGGACATTGAAAAGTCAACACGAAGCAAAGAATAATTATTCTTATTTCAAGGTATACAATTTATACATTACGAGGACGAAGAGGGCCCAGGGGCCGAGAAAAGTCGAGCCAATCCCTAGAAAAATCGGGATTCAACAGCCTGCCTATACTAATCCTACCTCTACCTCGCCCTCGATCTATTCTCGAGAGCCCCGCCACCGACCTCTCCAGCCCCGCAAGACGACCTCGGCCGCTCGACGACACCCGACTCGGCCCTTGAGGGCCTACGTCTCTCTTGGGAAATAAACGCCTCTTGAGCTTGCCACTCCGAGAAAAAGGCCCGGTAATGGCGAAGTCCCGCGGATGAAGAAGTCGCGGTAGAAGCCTCGGTCACGAACCAAGCACCTGCTCAAGAAAGGAACGACGAGCCACGACGATCTTGTACAAGCCACCGACCTTCTTAAGATCGGTATATCGCTCTTGATATTGCCAAGAATCGAGCCGACTCATTCCTATATCTCCAACAATGGGTCATGAGCTCTTTAACTTTTGTCTCAAATCAAAATGGTCATCCCTCCACATCGACGTGCAATTTCTTCAGACTGAATGTTCCTCGGCGACGTTTGCTTTCGCCTCGCCGATCTCGAACTTATCTTCCAATTCCAAGAGGCGAGCTCAAGTCATGCCTCTCTGGCGACCCTAAGCTTAGTATCGACCTCCGCGACATGGCAGCTGTTCCTCCATATGGAGGAGTTCGACCTCTTTGATTCGAGAGCCCGCCAAAGCTTCGATTTGATTCAACCAAGGGAAGATCGTGCATTTGGGAAGACTGAATAAAAAGATAAATTTCTTCACGTAAACAAGTGATTTTATTATGCCTTCGGGCAGATACAAAAGTGTACATGTACATTCAAAAAAAAAAAAGAGGGGATCAACTGACCCCTCCAGAAGCTTCGCCCTCGGGCCTGTCTAGCTCGGCCGCCTCCTGGACTTGGGAAGCGTCGACCTCCTCCTCCCTGACTTCGGTTTCTTTGGCCACCCGACCCGAGCCGCTTCAGCCTCCTCCCGAGTTCGAGAAGCTCGCTTCCTCGGGACTCCCGGAGCCTCGACGCCCTCCACAGCCTTAGCTGCCGTCTCCCCCGATCCCTTAGCAAGATCAGTCATTAAAGCTTCGATCATGGGATCTTGGTCCATCGAGCGAGCATGATCGACTCAGCCAAGAAACCAAGACGAAGTCAGCTCGCAAGACGGCAAGTCCTTCGGACCGCGGCAACGACCTCGGAATAGGCCCATGAAGGCGTCGTCTCTGTCACCTCATACCCATATTTGGACTTATCCACCGGGTAATCCTCGGCAACCGTCGATGGCATCCAAAACGTAGGCGCTTATTCAAGACCCCGCCACGCCATGGCCACCCCGAGAAGCCCCTGACAGAACAACCTCTCCGCAAGGCGGAGCATCTCCCCTCGAGTTCGCCATCTCGGCCTCCGGACGGCGAGCTCCTCCACTTCGGCCTTCATCTGCCGACTTGACCTCCTCCGCCCTGCCTCGCCTCCGCCTGCTACCTCGGCCCGCCGCCGCCTCGGCGGCCGCCACACGCCTCCTCCTC
Source organism: Salvia rosmarinus (assembly GCA_036937905.1). Classification (NCBI taxonomy): domain Eukaryota; kingdom Viridiplantae; phylum Streptophyta; class Magnoliopsida; order Lamiales; family Lamiaceae; genus Salvia; species Salvia rosmarinus. The sequence goes on from CM072814.1 coordinate 12,917,915, forward strand.
GCGCAGATCCCGAGCCTTAGCCTCGGCCTCACACACATCTTCAACGAGGAGAGTCTTCTCTCCTCCATCTCCCTGCATAGCGGGCCACTCCGTCGAACTCGACAACGGCGCCTTTTAAGTACTCCGTCACAAGGACGGATGCCTTCGCCAGTTCGGCCGTCACGCCCTCGACCCCCTGTGCAATAACAAACCAGGTCAGGAACACACAATAATTACATTACTTTACAATGTATGAGAACGGATACACTACCTCGGGAAAAATACGAGGTGCGGGTTGCGAGACGAGGATCTCGCACTCCGGATTGGCGGGAACAGCGGACTTAGGGATCGCACGCCTTATCCTCTTGAATCGTTTAAGAGGCACGGGCGAAGGAGACTTCGGGACATCTCCACTCCTCTCAGAGGAATCCTCAGCGATGTCCTTCAACACAGTGGGGATCTCGAATTGGAGCTCGGTCCCTTCCTTTTCTTCTTCCTCCCGAGCAAGTTCACTACAAGGGAATAAGCGTCGGTCGAACAACAAAAATAAAAGCAACTATATAACGGCATCGGAGTAGGGCCTCACCCCCTCCCGGCTCCACCATGGTAGCGGTGGTCATAGGGCTCACCGGAGGTAGCGAGCTCGGCCTCAGAGAAGTCTTCGTCAACGAGGCCGACCTTATCTAAAACCTCCTCAAAGACACCAAGGCTCACATCAGTGGCCACATCCGCCAACTTCTCTGGGTTCCATAAAACTGAGGCCTTATCGAACCAAGCGGAAGAAGAACTTCTTCCGCCGCTCGAGATTTTCGACTTTGTTTTTACTGAAGTCACGACGAGGTGATAAGTAATACCACCCCGAGCTAGCTTTAAATTGAAAAACCCGAGGACGAGTCCCAGGGTTAAAGGAAAGTTATGCCGATGGCAAAAGACACCAAAACCCGTTAGATGCCGAAAAGAATTGGGCATTATTTGAGCAAGAGGTATGCCGGACATCTGTTGGAGTTCGATATACACAGAAGAAAAAGGGATACGAAGACCACCCTTAAGGTTGTCCTCGTAAACCGTTACAAAACCAATCGGAGGGGCACAAGCCCTATCCACCGGACGGGGAACAATAAATTCAACAGACTCCGGAATGAAATACCTAGAAGAAAAATCTGCTATAACAGAGGCATCTAATATTGAAGGAATGGAAGACACTTTACCAAAATCCCTGAAGGGCGGGAATTCTACTCTATGCACAGAAGGGAGAAGCAATTTAAAGGTATAAACTTCTAAATCCACATATGATGACACTGAGACCACACGGCCTTCATGACCGTGGGAATCCTCGAAATAAGAAGGAGATGAAGAAGCCATTAAATATAACTTACTCGTTTTTTATATGAGATCAACGAAGAAGGCGAAGACACTGCAAGAACAACAATGGTGACAGTTGAGCACTTTTCAGTTTTGCAGAAGTTTTGAAATTTTTGAAATCGAAATGGCTAAAGTGATACGGAAATGGCGATCAAGGAAGTTATTCCCAATAATGCACTTTATCGGGAACTCAACGCGCCACATTTAATGCGATTAAATGCAAATCAGATCCGTGTTCGACATCGGCAGAGAATCCCGTGTTCAACCTCAAAACGACGCCACCTCGGCATAACGCCGTCGGTGAAGTTATTCAAGACTTCGCATAACGCCGTCAGTGAAGCCCACTGTAAGACTTCGCATAGCGCTTGTCGGTGAAGCGGTTCAAAGACTTGAAAGATAACGCTGTCGTGTGATGTCGAACACGATAAGTTCGACATAACAACAGGAAGGTGAAACCAAGTAACATGACTTCGGTAACACCCGCACGAAGCTGCCAAGCAACAAATGACCTCACAACGCCTCTGGTGTGAAACCAATGACATCTAAGTCAAGATAAAAGGACGGCAACAGATCGATCGCGCCCACTTCACAGATAAATCTACGGTGAATTACAACCCCAAACCCATCACGACCTCGCTCGTCTTTTGGGGAGATGTGATAGGATACGCCCAACTCCCAGCCCAAGCATCGTGCCCAATATAAATAAGCGACATTAAGCTCGGCCCAAACGAGTTCGCCCAAGAGGACTCCTAAAGCCAAGAGGAACGCGAAGATTCGGCCATATCTAAGAGAATCCTAATTAGAGAAGAGATAGGATTGAGATCCTACCTTAGAATAGATCTTGGATTCGAGATCTAAATCATTATAATCGTGTATAAATAGAGGCTAGAATTAGACGGAAAGGATCATCTAAAATCTCTGTAATCGCTCCTCATATTATCAATATACGAATACTCTCTCTCTCTCCCCGTGGATGTAGATCTTATTCATAGATCGAACCACGTAAATCCTTGGTGTTCTTGCATGCATTTATTTCCCTAACGAAATTAAGATCGATCAACAAGATACATCCACGTTCTCCTTTGATCATTCTTTTTATTTTACTATCCACATGGCTGATGTATTTTACTATCCCTGTTAACTTGGTATAGACATAGAAAAAGGATTTAGAGGCTGTAAATCTTTCGTTGTATTTATTGTGAATTACAAGAGCCCTTTTATAGGGTTGGAGAAAGGTGTACAAGGAAAGAAATAAATAGGGAAAAAAATAAATTAAGGATCTTGATTGAAATATTGATCCCTAAATCTTGCTAATTGATTTATTTCCTTTCAACACTCCCCTTTTAATTTTTCTTCTTTTTCCACTTCTTCTTTCTTGCAACCCAGGTTTTGAGTTTAGATATATAGTGATAAAGTGGGAGCCAGAAATTTTTGTTAGGGGAGTCCCACTGATCATAAGTCTAAAAGTTCATAAGATTTTTTTCATATGACTACCATATAACCAAATATAAATATTGAAAAAGTCTAACTTGAACTAGTCATATGCCTTAATTTCCAGACTTAATAATATTCATTAGGACTTATTGGTGTTCGTAATAAAAAAAATAGAGGTGAGTAATTTAACTAAAGTAATTTATTGATATGCATTAAGATTCATACACCAAAGAATTATATGGTCTTTAATGATGTAATACAATTATCAAGTAATTAGAGCATATATCACGCAAAAAATAACAATTTTAATTCAATATGGATTAATTAAACAAGCAAACCATGATAGCCACAAATATTAAAGTACGTAGTTTAACATACAAAACAAATTATAAGTTTCAATGTGATGAATATTGTTTTATAAAGCTCAAATCTTGAGACCTACCACAAATCTGTAATGAACCTCCAACAAGTATAAAGCTCAAATCTTGAGACCCAATATAGGACGAAAGAATTATCATTTCAAACAAACTTGGCAACAAGAATTAAATTTCTTCCTAAAAAAGAGCAACAAGAACTAAATTTAGAAATGAGAATAAGAAAGAAGAAGAAAAAAAGAGAAAGGAGTATGAATTAGAAGAGAGTTGGATTGGACCCCCACTCCTTATTCATTTCATTCATGAGAGTATATATGGTTTATTATTCAAAATAATATTTATAATACTCCTTTCGTTCCCTAATTTTCTTCCTAGTTTTCCTTTTTGGAACATCTCCAATTTCCTTCCTATTTATTTATGATAACTATTTTTTTAACTATATTACTCTCAATATACTATCATTTTTTTTACCACCCATAATCCACCACTATTTCTCTTTTTATCCTCAAACAACCCGTATCACGTTTAACCTACCACTAACTAATTTAATATTACCTAGGTCATATTTGTTTGTATTTGTCTCCTTTTTTTCTTTTTTCATCATCTCTTTGTTATAAGTTAACAGTTAGATTTTGTGTAATTATATTTTTTGCCATATTGTTAACTAGATTCATCACAGCCCCATTTTATGATTTAATAGAATTAAATAAAATTCATTTCATACTAACAATGTCATAGTAAATGTAAGCTGATTTAATGGGTAAAATAGTAATATAATCTACCGCAAATCATACTCCCCCACAACGCTGTGAAATTCGCGATTCGGCGATATCTCTATAAATTTCCACACAAAACATCATCAGTCGATAAACCACCTATTTTTTATTCACTCTCGTTGACGACATAAACCTTTTGATTCTTACGCAAAATCTGTAGAGAATTATTGTCTTTGGATTGGAATGGCCCGCAAGTTGTATAATTTCGATTGTTGATTCTGTATATATGCTTTTGTGAGCAAGTTTTATGTTTTCCTTTATTGTTTATGTATGCTTTTGACATTAGGTCATAATGCTTTGATAGATGGAGCTCGGATCTCTTGAAATATAGCATTGTACTATCCTAAATGCATGCGATTTATTGATGTAAACGTCCTCATTGAAATATGGCCTCTCTTCTTCGTCCTCATCTAGTATGTACTTTTCTAACTTCTAAAATGATGTTTGATGTGTCCAAGGCATGAATAATATTTCAAACAAAACCAGCGGTTTCTAACTTTCAAACAGAAAGTGCCTAACAGCATGAACATAATGAATTTATAGGCGGCATAGCAAAACTAGTTCAAATAACTGTCCCACATTGAAGCATCGAAGTTAAGCGTGGAGAGACAGTGGGAAATAAAACAAGAGTTAGAAGATGTAAATAAACATACCTTTCTCGGCCTTTTGGCTAAGATCAAGTGTAGTATCTGTTCTTATCAGTTTAATATCTGATATGTGAGCCATTGGCTCACTCGATATTAAATTTATTTATTAAGGGGGAGAGCCCACTACGGCAGCTTGCTGCTGGGGCTCTTGAGTGTCGCCTTGGCGTTGCACTACTGCCATGGCTTGGCGCACCCCACTCAAATCTTAGTTGAAACTTTCTTAATTGCTCCGGTGGTTCTTCCATCCAATTTTTGGAATATGCTCTTCACAAATTATTAAATGCGTAGAATCTTTTTGTGTCTGATTTAAGGAGATTATTTTATTAGTTTTCTTGTAAATATATTCTACTTTCTTGTTTTAGCTGAATTAATGTAATTATGTAATGAGTTGAAGTACTGCTTGAATGAGTTTGGATGCCAACTAATAATCTATTTATAAGAGAATGGAGGAGGGTTGGTTTGATGCATGAGTCAGCTTTTGCTTCATCAAATACTCAAAGTGAAGATATGATATGTCACTTCATTTCCCAACAATCTTTTTCAACAAGATTTTCATATGGATTTTGTAATTCCCCCCCTTTCAATTTCTTTGTTGCTGATGTGCTGCCCATGTTGCACGACTTATAGGGTGCTTGGCTAAGCTTATAAGCTCTTCAAAATAGCTTATAAGTTGTTTAGGAGTTTATAAGCTAATATAAAGTGTTTGACAAAATAAGCTCCTAAACAACTTATAAGCTGTGAAAATAAGTTTCAATAGCTTATAAGCTCCCTTAAAACTAAGTAGGTCAATCCCAACTTATTTTTTCATAAACTTATAAGTAACAGTGAATCTACCAAAATAACCTTACTATGGTTCGTTATTTTCTACATATACATTATCAACTTCACCTCTCGTCAAGTTTCTCTCTTTAACTATGATTTTCTCTCTAACTCGTGAATATTTCTCTAGCTTATAAGCTCAATTATCCAAACACTTTGACAACTTATAAACTCTTCAAATATTATGTCTTATAAACTCTTTAAAATAAGCTTAACCAAACGCCCTCTTAATATATAGTCATAAAGTTGAAGAACGCATTGACATGACATGCACCAAAGTCTTGTTTGGCAATACGATTTTGGAGATTGCTTTGTGCAAGCAGATGTGGAAAGACTACTTTATGATGTCCAATTCCTTACTTTGTCCCATATATTTCTGAAAGGTCGTCATAGCCATGTCCAATATTTGCCTCTAACCTCCATCTTTTCTCTTTGTTATTTAATATTCATTTTACTATCATCATTCTAAATATTTTTAACGTGTATTCTACGGTTTCTACCTTCTATTTTAAATTCTATGTAATTTAATGCTTAGCCGGATAGGAAAAGGAAAATGTTTAGTCCATCATCTCCCCACATGCAAGCCACCACGACTTTTAAAACAACCAATCCGCCCAATTTCTTTATATATATTGCCTAACTTTCACTTGTCAAAATCTAAAATTGACTCTATAAATAGATATAAGGATGAGTTATGTTATCTCATGACCTTATTAAATAAACTTATACTAATATAACTACCAAATTAAGAGTGTGTATGAATTTCAGATTAATCAGTTATTAAAGTTGAATACTTTAAGAATTTTGACAATAATTTATAATAATTAATACCGTAAATATTGAAAAACTATACTTTTTGTGGTTAGCAGTATAAAACCGAATAGATGTATGACGTAGATATGGAAGATGAATTGGTTTTTAGTGTAAATTTAACGAATTAATATATTTTTGAAAAACAAACTACTTCAGAAAGTAGGTGTTTTTCGATTTGTTTACTTTTTCATATAGGTTACAGAACTGCAGAAACTACTTTGAAAAGAGACAGACACATATACTAACCTTGATAATTCTTTTAGCTTTCCATTCACATGGCAGTTGTGTTTGTGGACACCTTCATGCTCATATTACTAGTAGAGATTACGTGCATTGCACGTATAATATCTTACTTAACATAATTTATTTATTATATATAATAATATATTTGAATACAAAATATTAAAATTATAATATTATTAATTATTGATTATTAATTGACTTCAATAACTATTAAGCTAATAGGTGTAAAAAGTAGACAAGATGAACCATTTCTTGTGCACAATATTAAGAATCACAAACCAAATGACCCAAAAATAGAGAACTATAGCCCTATATATCACGCTCATAAATTAAAGAGGTAATCCTATAAAACACCCAAATCCATAATACACATGTAGAACTTAACAAAAACCATAAAAACATGCAAGATCTACCTATTTCATATATCAAAGACCAAATTATCCTTCAAATCACCATTCATTCATGCTTTATATTGCTATTATCCAAAACACATCCATTTATGGAGATAAACGTGCTTAACTATCGGGTCCAACATGCTTCGCACCAAATTAAAGTAATCAACGAGTTTTCGCCATTATACCTGTTGACCACGGTCTTTGCCGGACTCTTCGGATCGTCGGATTTTTACGGCTTCGGGCTTCCTCCGAGCCACAACCAACCACACGATCGCAATCGATGGACTCACCTCACGGACCTCCTTCGCACTCACTCAAGACAACCCTCGTTTCTTTCGATTCGGGCGTATGGTATAAGGCGATGTCTATGGAAGATTACTTAAACAAGACACCGAATAGTCGGGCAAAGCCTTCACTTTTATTGAGGAATTATAAAATACTTAATACATAGGTGTATCTCCTTCGGAGGAGACAAACTCTTTAGCTACCTATGGTAGTGGGTGCTCTCCGTACATACAACTCTAAAACTTAAAAGGAAAAAGGAAAGAAACTTTGAAACTGAAAAACTATTACACTATTACAGAGAGAGGATTATTTCTTAGGGTTTTGAAGAAAGCTTGGAAAATGCCCGATGATCTGAGCTTCCTTCTGCTTGGGTTAATATAGAGGTTTGATTCCCTCTATAATTGCCTTGAATTATTGCCTCGGATGCTTCGTCCGTGACAATGTGCTCACATGCGTCCTTTGGGACCCTTGTCTCCTGCCGACACTCATTTTGTGGTGGAGAAAAGATTCTCGTGTCTTCACATGTGTCTGGACCACCTTCTTTTTGAAAATGGCCTGCCTGTACACTCCACCTTCTTCTGCCGACGCTTTGTCGTTTGCTGATGAGTGGAGTCTCCTTTCAATTTTCCCACTAACTTTTTCTTAGTGGGAATCTCTCGGTTGCTTCACCCACCCCTGTCGTTTTCTTTTTGGTGGGTGATCTTCAGTCTCAGAGTCACATGACTCTTTCTCCTCTGTCGGCCACCTTACTTTTTTGGAGGTGCCCGATGTTTCCTTTTCTGAGGAACCTTACGCTCCTCATGCTCATCGGATCGGAACTTCTTCTTGTCTTGTTTTGGCAAGAAGCCTTTTCCGACTCGCTCTTTCAGTTACAGCGCAACCAACAAACTCTGGACGTCCAATGGCCAAAGTGAGCCATATTGCAGAACTTGCGATGAGTCTCCTTACTCGCCGCAACCTTATTTTCCCAGAGTAGAGTCCTCTTTTTCTCGAAGAAACTCTCTGCGAAGCCTGTTGTTTTTCCTGTCATAGTATTCAACATGAAGGTTCCATTCGCCGAGTTCTGAAAGAACTTGAACGGAAACTTGACCTTGTCCATCTCAGTAAGACAGACCCATAATCCCCATGCTCTCCGTGTAGTAATCTGATCTTCGGAGAATGTGGAGACCAACGTGAAATCCGATGTCGGGGCCTTTATATTATTCAGGGCCCTTGTATCGGGTCGTCGAAGCCTAATGTAATGGAAGGCTTCGTGACTTCCTTTGTCGACGGGTTCCGGAGCAACACTGATGAAATAAAGCTCCAACACGTCTTCTCGACTGAGACCTGGGTTATTTGTCCAGGAATCATGCACCGCTTCTTGAATCTACCTTGGTAGACCCTTGATTTCGTTGAAACTTGGCGCGGTGGTATAAACTGAGGCGAGTGCCCCAAAATCATACCATAACTTGACATCCTGTGGATTGGCTCCGGTGGACATCCACATCCGGGGATATTTCCCCGAGGTATCAACCTTGATGTGTTCAGGATGGACCCCCTTCCTTGTCTGCAACTTCTCCCAATTGGACTGGTATGCCTGCCATGTAGGAGAAATTTCAAAAACATTAGTATCAACCTTAGATTTGCCAGTCATGGGCCTAAGGCTGATCTCTCCCTCTTTTTCCCCAGAGGTGCTGGGTTGACACGGTGAGTCAGGTTGTGACACTTGGTCATCGTCTTTTGCTTGGGCCGGTAATTCCGAAGAATCCACCAACTTAGCACTCGTGCTAAAGGTACTTGAATCCCTGTACGGGAAATGACTCCTTGCCCAGTCTTGAACTGGCAGCCCGGAGCATTGGCTGGTGCAATACGGATTGGAGCGAGCCCATATTCCGTATGCATTCTCTTATTCGGTGTGTGACGCTGGTCACATCCCCTTCTTGAATTCTCCCTGCCTGTTTGGCATGGAGGACACACTCATCCCATTCTCTTAGGAGAAACTCTAGATTCTCCCGGAGATGCCTCTGGGCTATGATGATGGATTCAACTTCTTTCGGATCCATCTCTTGTCAGAAAATCTGCAAGAATATTTTCATGAGATTTGAGAACGACAATATCATAAATATAATATTGGCATTCAGCTTGCCATCTTAATAATCTAGCCTTTTCAGGCTTAGATTCAATCTTATTTACTAAAAAAGCTTTAACTTGAGTGTTATCAACTTTTAAAGTAAATTTCTTTGCAAGTAAGAAAATAGGCCATTTCTTAAAAGCCTGTCGAACTGCAAAGAACTCCTTTTCATTGATTTGCCAGCACACAACATTTTCTTCGGGGAAAAGACCGCTACAGTATATGCATGGCTCTTCTCCAAATGGGGTGATCTTTGTAAGCACTACTGCCCACCAATGATCACTCGCATCTGTGTACAGGACTAAATCGTCTTTGTCCTGAGGTATCGAAAGCTTCGGGAGATTTTTGCAAACCTCCTTCAAACTTTTCATTCCTTCACGATGTTCGTTCGTCCAAATAAAGGGAACATCTTTCTTTAGCAATGGGCTAAAGACTTTCCTATGCTTTGCAAGATCTTTGATGAACATTCCTGCAAAGTTAACAACTCCCAAAAAACTTTGGAGCTGCTTCTTCTCCTTGAGATCTTCTAGGAAGTTCTGCACCTTTTGCACGATATGATCCTGTAGGACGATTCCCATTTCATCGATCTCAATACCCAAAAACTCAATCTTTCGGGTAGCGATGACTGCCTTTTTTTCAGACAGTACCAATCCTTCCTTTTGACAGACATCTGCAAAGATCTCCAAATGCCTGACATGTTCATCCATATTCTTTGAAGTTATAAGAATATCATCAATATAGACAAACATAAAAGAGAAATAATCTTTGAAAAGATTATCCATCTTCCTCTGGAATATCTGAGGTGCATTGGTGACACGCTGTCGTTTAGCGTTCAAAATAAATTTATAACCTATTGCCCATCACAGGCGTAGCCAGCGATAAGTATAGGGTCGATCCCACGAGGACTTGGTGTAGCAATCTACGATGTCACGATGTCACTTAAAAGGGATGAGGGTGGTGTAATTATCTTGATCACTATAGGTATGACTAAAGTAACACAAACAATCTCAACGGAATATCAAATAATAACGAATCTAGCTTGGGCAACAACTCGGTGAAGACGATTAACACACTGGTCATAGGTGCAAAGATTTTCTCTACATGACATGCATCAATCGGTTATAAGAGACATACGTCGTGACCCGTTGTCACGCACGCCCACTGACGCACCCTCCAAATCTATCCTTTCTGTAAAGAAGGCAAGGGACACCCTATGCAAACTATCTAACCCGTAATGCCCACGCACGAGGACACCTCAAGACATGCGCACCAGCGTGCGTTATGACCTAGACGGACCGGTATTGGCAAAGCGTTGCTATGACTACTCCAACTCGCCCACACGATCAGTACTATTTGGGGTGCGGGACACCCGACACCTTAATCCAATTATTACTTGCAACCCTCCCTTACCCACTATGTTATTTGCAACTAACACACCGAGTTTGGTTAAGTTATATAATGCCCAGGACCTAGTGCTTCGGGAACACATGCATGCAGATCGTAATGTCCTACTTAGACCTCTCGAGTTATATTAATCATGCTTCACCTTGTCACGCCCAAACCAGAATAAAGACTTAGCTAGACATAAAATAAATAAACATGCAACAGTTAATTGAAACCATAATCAAACGGAACCAACTTACTATTAATTGAACGAAATAGAAACGGCGAGCCCAAAGTGCCGCCGGCAAAACATACGACAAAGTAAATAAAAGTGTTTGCCCCGAAGGGACTTAATGTATGTGGTGGTGATGATAATTTTGATGCTAAGAAAATGCTATTTGGAAGATGAGATGATACGATGATGATACGCACAAGTCGCGTGATTCATCATATATATATAGGCCGAGAGAGGCTGACGATGGTAATGGCTCATGGGCTGGATAATCTGGTAGGTTTTCCTTGTTGATCGGCGCTCTTTCCTTGCCCAGATGGATCTAGGATGATCTCCTCCGGATTTCAGGGGATTTGGGCTGAGCGCGCATCTTTTCCGGATTTAGCGAGATCCACCCCGATCTCGCGTATCTCGCCCATCACCTCTCTCCGCCTTCTCTTGCCTCCTCCTTCTTCTTGGTTTCGCCGTCTTCTTCACTTCCGCTTGCCCATTAGCCTACCCTTACGGAGATTGAACTGTGCGGTCTCAGAAGGAGGTCACACCGTGAAACGGAACGACCATCGGAGTTTGAAGCCCAGTGTGAGCTAAGCTCCTTGTGCCCTCGAGGTGCATCGATCTCTATTCACCCGCCAAGCAAGTTCCACTCCTTCTTGCCCATTTCGCCTCGCCTTGTTCCCTGCAGACCAATGTGTCCTCCCGGACACAAAACACAACAAGAAAGACACAAAGACTCGATCTAGACCTAGACAAAACACGAGAAAAAGAGCACAAAACTTGGGCTCGTCACACGCATTACACTTTAAACATGCTTGTCCTCAAGCATGCATAAATAATTGCCCAAGACAAAAGAAAGAAAGAAAGACGGACTCAAAGCGAGAAAAGGTCAACACATTTCCACTAGCAGGATATCTCGCCAATATAAGCTTCATCGTAACAAACAAGTAATTCAAGTTGACTCCATTCAAGCAACGACCATCAAACAAGTCAAAATACGAATTTGAGCATATTGGGCATTTTCCTTACCAACACTCTGCACTCTTGTGTATGGGCTAGTGTATACGCTCAGGACATCTTTCATTTCGACTATGCCATAGGTTTGCGTGCCCTCTACCATCTCCACCGTTTAGACAAAGTTTTAAACATTCATCCTTAGGTCTTTTATTTGGTTGTAATGGGGCTTAAGACATAGGTGGGAAATTTTTGGAACGAGGCTAAGGTCATCTTGGACTCAAAGTTAGAGGAATTTATTTTGTCCTCCATGGATTTCCTTTCGCTTTTTCTTACGGACCTCAAAGACAACCATTTTAGGACTTCATCAATATATATTCTTTTATTTCAAGTCATTTCTCTTTCAATTATGGGTATCTTCTTTTATATTGGGCATTTTGCCCATTTCGTTGAAATTCTGGAAAACCCCTTTTTTCTTGCCCATTAAGAGACTACTGTTCTTCCTTTGCCTTCTCTTCTATTAGCTCCCGAGTCGAATTGACCGGGTGCTTCTTTTTCGTGCTAATTTAGCGAGTGAAAGAAATTATTAAGCTCGAGGGGGGTGAGCGAGGATTAACGATGGGTAGGACATTTTGGCTCGGTGGGCTATTTGAAAGAAAAATTGCCTAAGTCGTCTAAATGTTTTAACTAAGTCGATAAGGCCTCGATTTAAGAGTGCACGCAAGTTCTAGCAAAAGCCTAATGAAGATGTCAATAATCACACAAGAAAGGAAGCGTGTTGATCAAGATACAACAATTTAAGCTCAATTCTCACCATGTGTGCTCAAATTCAATTCGTCATCCTTATTTACATACGGTCATGCTCAAACGAATTTCTAAAACTACTCGCATTATTCACAACAAAGCAAAATCTTGGACAATCAATCCCACCAATTTACACATGCCAACCGACACACAAAGCGAAAACCCTCCCTCACTCACACACTGCGTTGAGCAAAGTGGGTGAACAAGAGGAACACAAACAACAAACAAGCTAAACGAAGCGAGGTGGCGGTCCTCTACTCACACACTTTGCCTTGGGCAAAGTGGGTCGATGAGGGACCGACTCTTAACTCAAACAAGCGAACAGACGCAACCCCTTCGCTCACACACTTTGCCTTGGGCAAAGTGGGTGAAAAGGTTGACCACCAACAACAACAAAACAAAAACAAAAGACAAACAACAAAACAAAACAAACAAACACAACAAAGCAGAAACAAAAACAAAAAGGAGGACAAGCGGTCGAGGGGCTGGATACAGAATCCGGTGGGCAAAGAAAGCTAGCGAGGCATCATGGGTTTCTTTACATTGTTCCTCCATCCCAGTCAAGCGGGCTTTGATGTCATCATCCTCCGGCTATCTCAGACTCTCCTCTGGTGGTAGGCGTGGCGAAGGTCGTCTCGTCATCGTGGCTGGCTCCGTGAAAATTGGTTTGCCGTCCGGTCATAGTAGATGTCCTTCATGCGCCCAAGCATAGGCGTGTCGATATCTGACTCGGGCTCTACCTCCAGATCGGTATTCGCCCGTCCCAAGATTTTTCGGACCGTGGCCAAGACGGTCACCAAGTGGGCGAGGAGATCCTCCGCTTAGGATGAGTCGGGATGTCCTTGAAGTGGGCTGCTTTGCAAACGCGGCGAATTGATCTTGTGGCCATGCCACATGCACCTCACGTAATGAACAACTCCTGTTGGGAGATGGAGTTGCTGCTTGTCTACCTTCGAAAAAAGCGTAAGACAGAGGCGATGGCACATCTTGCTGCTGTTGCTCCTCAGCTCATTGCCCTTAGTGTATCCCGACTTGAATGTTGTGCCCAAACCAATCGATGACCATTTTTCATTCCACTCCTCGCCTGTGTGCTCGGGGACGTAGGTGAAAGCCTCCTTGTACTCGGTGGTCTTCGTCTCAAACACTTCTGTAATGCCCAGGGTGCAGTTGAAGTCGTTCACAGAGAACGAGAAGCTGTTGCCCATCAGCTTAAATTTGATGCAGTCTGTTGTCAGCTTCACTTTGCCTGGGTTCTTTATTTCGAGAGTTTGAATAAACTCCCTCGCCAATGTGATGTATAGCCGTCCTGGCCATTCCAAAAAGGGTCCCCATCCAATCCTTGCGAAAAACTTCTTCACCTCGTCCTTAACTCCCAGACTCTCCAGCACCTCCATGTCTAGCGTCTTGGGCTTTACGATGCCCCTCATCAGTGGTGGTGTTGAACCTCGAGGTGGCCTCTCCGTGGTCAGGACGGCTTTTCCCTTTTCAGAGGAGGGTGATGCCATCTTCGCAAGGTACCCTCGGGTTCTCTTCCTTGAAGGTGGAGGTGGCTCTGACGAGGCTTCCTTCTCGGTGGTGGTGGTGGCCTCGGAGTTTTTCTCGGCTGGGGTTTCTTCTCCTTCTTCGCTTTTCTCCTTCTCGCCGGCGGCCTCTTGCTCGTCAGCTTCGTCCGAGGTGGACTCCTCCGTCTCCGCAGGGGTATCTTCTTTCTCCGTCGCCGGGACAGCCTTCTCCTTGTACGCTTTGGCCTTCTTTTTCTTGGGTCCCTCCGTCTCTCTCGGTGGTTCCTCCGGCGTCGCCTTTACGGGAGAGGGCGCTTGCTCCTCTATTATTTTCTCCAGGTCCTCGGAGTTAACTGGAGACGGGCTTTTAGGCATCTCGGGGGTAGTAGGAGTCTCAGAGGGGGTCGCCATTGCTGATTTTAGCTCTGTGGTTTCCTTTGGCTCGGAGGGGGAATCGGGAGCTTTTTTGGTGGTTTTGGCTCTGGTTTTACGGGCAGTCATTTTTTGAAAATGGGGAGGGTTTCTTCTTTATGGCTCAGGTGAGAGAGAGGGGGAATTTGCAGAGGTTGAGGCGACGTGGGTGAGGTAATTATGGAGTGGCCAGTTATAAGGGACGTTACGTCCTTTCTCCTGACAACCGCCTGCCACTTGTTCCAGAACTCACCCTCTTGCCCACGGCGAATGTCTAGCGTCTCATCTTGCCCTCTTGATCATGATCACAATTCTCGTAGATTGACCAACACAACACCACACGCAAAGCGGGGCAAAACCAACAAAACAAAAAGAAAACAACAACAAAGCAAATAAAATACCGGGTTGCCTCACGGCGGCGCTTGGTTATCGTCGTGGCTCGACCAGACCTTTTTATTACTCTTCCCCGTCGAGGGCTTGCACTCGATGCAATTCCCCTGGATCTATCTCGTGATGCCCATAGTAAGCCTTCAGACGTTGTCCATTGACCTTGAAGATCTTCTTCGTCTTCAGGTCTGCGACCTCACGACTCCATTCGGAAATTGAGTTTTACTTCATATGGTCCGCACCACTTGCTTGTTAGCTTGCTCGACATCAACGAATCGAGATTGGTATAAAAGCACCAATTGCCCTTGCTCGAATGACTTGGCTTTGATAAGACGATCGTGTGCCTTCTTTAGTCTTTCTTTATATAGAACGGCATTGTCATAGGCCTCTAGCCTTATTTCTTCCAGTTCTTGAAGCTGAAGCTTTCTAGCTTGGCCATCACGGTCCCAATCAAAGTTGAGCTTGTTCACTGCCCAAAATGCCTTTGTGCTCTAATTCTACTGGTAAGTGACACATCTTGCCGAACACGATTCGGTATGGTGACATGCCCAAGGGGGTCTTGTATGCAGTTCTGTATGCCCATAGCGCGTCATCAAGACGAGTGCTCCAGTCCTTACCTGTAGGTCCCACTACCTTCCTCAATATAGTCTTGATTATTCTGTTGGACAACTCCGCTTGCCCATTAGCCTGCGGATGGTAGGCTGTAGTCACACGATGGGTTACACCGTATTTCTCGAACAATTTGGTGATAGTAGTGTTGCAGAAATGGGTTCCTTGATCGCTGATAATTGCCTTGGGCACGCCGAACCTGTTGAAGATATTAGCTTTAAGAAAAGTGAAACTACCTTTAGTCATTAGTGGCACTTGCGCTTGGCCTCAACCCATTTCGAGACATAATCCATCGCAAGCAAGATGTACGCATTGCCGCCTTGAGCTCGGTAATGGTCCCATAAAGTCCATCCCCATACATCAAAGATTTCATTTGGAAGGATAGGTATCATGGGCATCTCATTCCTCTTTGTGATATTTCCTTCTTGTTGACACTCTTTGCATTGCTTACTGACTCATAAGCATCCTTAAATATCGTGGGCGGAAGAATCCATTGTCAGAACCTTTTTCTTTGTCCTCTTGTGCCAAAGTGACCTCCACATTCTTTGGAGTGGCGGTGATTCGGGATATCTTTGATCTCGGTTTCACACAACGTCGCGGGACTTAGTCAAGACACTTTCTCCATAAGTAGGGTTCATCCCATATGTAGGTTCGACGATCGCTTTGATCTTGTTTCTTTGATCGTAGTGAGCCCGATAGGAGTTCTCCGGTGGTTTTGTAATTCACCAAATCTGCATACCAAGGCTCGAACTCCGTCGTGCCTCGAATGAAGTACAAATGTTCTTGGGGAAGGTCTCGCAATGGGCACCGGATCTTCTCCTTCAATATCCTACTCAGTGGTCGGCCACAAGGTTTTGTGCCCCACTCTTGTCTTTGATTTCTACATCGAACTCTTGAGAAGTAAGATCCATCGATTAGTCGTGGCTTTGACTCCTTCTTGGCCATCGGGTATCTCGAGGCGTATGATCGGTGTAGAGCGATGGTCTTGGCCCGATGAGATATGATCGAAATTTTTCAAAGGCAAAGGCGACCGCCAAGAGCTCTTTCTCGGTCGTCTTTGTAGTTGCATTGGGCTGCATTTAGAGTTCTTGAGGCATAGTATATAGCATGACTTTCCTTTCCTCTTCGTTGTCCCAAGACGGCTCCTACGGCATATCCGCTTGATCGCACATAACTTCAAGCGGCATGCCTAATCAAGGGGTTGAATGATTGGTCTTTGAAATTAAGTTATTCTTTGAGTTTCAAAAGCTATCTTACACTCTTCATCGAATTCCATGGTACATCATTCGGGAGTAGTCGTGTCATGGGTGGGCGATCTTCTTGAAGTCCTTCACAAATCTTTCAGTAGAACCAAGTGCCCAAGAAAACCTCGCACTTGCTTTCTTGAAGTTGGATAGGGTAATTTGGCGATGATCTCTACTTTAGCTTTATCCACTTCTATCCCTCTTTCAGATACAACGTGCCCAAGAACAATCCTTCTTGTACCATGAAATGACATTTCTCATAATTGAGGATCAAATTCTTTTCGACACATCTACGTAGGACTACCTCCAAATTAGTCAAGCACTCTTCAAATGATTCCCGTAGGCCGAAAGTCGTCCATAAAGACCTCGATGCATTTCTCCAATAGGTCAGAAGATGCTCATCATGCATCATTGAAATGTCCCTGGGCATTACACGAGCGAAAGGCATCATACGTAGGCAAATGTCCCGAATGGGCATGTGAAAGTAGTTTTATCCTGATCACCTTGGGCAACCCATATCTGCATGTAGCCCGAGTATCCGTCTAAAAAACAAAAGAATTTGTTTCCAGCTAACCTCTCCAGCATTTCGTCAATGAAAGGTAATGGGAAGTGATCTTTTCGGGTCACCGTGTTGAGCTTTCGATAGTCAATACACATCCTCCAACCTGTTTGGAGCCTTGTTGGGATCGGTTCTCCTTCTCGTTTTCACTACCTGAATACGACTTCTTGGGCACGACATGTACTGGGCTGACCCATTTACTGTCTGATACGGGATATATGATGCCCAAGTCGAGAAGCTTCAAGATCTCCTTCATGACTACCTCCTTCATAGCTGGGTTCAACTTCCTTTGTTGATCGCGTACTGGTTTGGCTTCTTCTTCCATCAGAATATTATGAACGCATATGGAAGGGCTAATGCCCTTGATGTCGGCCAACGTCCATCCAATCGCTTCCTTGTATTGCCCAATAACACTTCTCACAGCTTCCTCCTGACTCGAACTGAGTTTAGCATTGATGATCACGGGCAAGGTGTCGTCCTTCCCTAGAAAGATGTACTTGGTGGTGAGGAAGCGTCTTTAGCTCGAGTTTTGGTGCTCTCATAAGGGATGGAACGAGCTTTTCTTCTTCCTTTAGCTTGGGCATGTTCTGGTATATTGACCACTTGAGTCCCTCGGGTTCGCTCCGCAAATAAAGCAGGGCCTCCCGACATTGCCCATAAGCTGTTTCTTCGTGGGCGTCATCCTCCTTAAGGCCACTTTGAATTGCTGCATCCAGCGGATCTTGTAAACCTATCTCGGGCAGGATGTCTCCCACCATGGGTTCAATGTGATCAATGAATTCCGACCTCAATATCATAGGATGCTCCATGGCCTTGAAGATGTTGAAGGTCACCGTCTCACCGTCAATTCACACGATAACTTGCGTGTCGCAATCAATCCTAGTTCGCCGTCTTCATGAATGAGTCGACCCAAGAGCATAGCGAGGATTTGTTACCCATCGTGCCCATATCCGAGCGTAGAAGTCCGCCGGAAATATGAGTTCCTCCACTTTGACCAATCGTCTTGATGATTCCTTACGGATAAGCGTTGGACTGTCGCTAATTGGATAACCACTCGTGTTGGCTTGTGGTTCCCACCTTTAATTCATTGAACATTGACAAGGGCATGACGTTTATAGATGCCCTAAATCCAAAGATGGCCCTTTCAATCCTCGTGTTGCCTATTACGCGGGGAATAAAAACATCCTGGATCTCCACACTTCTCCGGCATTTCATTGCAAGATCATGGATACATTTTCTCCCACTTGGAATTTTGCATCATCTTTGTATTTCACCTTTCTCGTGCACAATTCCTTCATGAACTTTGCCCGTTTGGCATCGTGCCCGGAGCGGTGATGAGCGGTATATTAATTTCCACCTTACAAACACGCGATACATCTCGCCATTTCTTCCTCTCTCCGTTTCTTGGCCAATCGCACAGAAGGAGGTAAAACCTAGGATTAGGTTTGACATAGGTTGGCTCAATGATTGCCTCTTCTTTTTGTCTTTTCCTTGGGCGTTCCTCTTGATCATTGTCATCTTGACCATTGTGTTCGTGAGATCTTCCACTTCAGCGTGTCTGCGTCGCCCTTAGGCATGAAAACTTTCTCCGCGCTTTCTTCCCACTTCTTAGGTTCTGACAAGATTGGGCTAACTCATTTACCTCCACTTGAGAGGTAAATTTCCTGCTTCTTCTCAAGACGAGTTCTGGTGACCGTCAATTGGGAAACTTGGTTCCCAAGGCTGGAGAACTCCTCTTGTCTCGACCTGAATTCTCGTTCTCTTGTTGAGCCTTCACATTTTCTCGTGCCATAGTGTGCACAAGTTCGGCCAAAGATGGCCCACCGTGGTCACGCTGATTATTCCCTGCGGTTGTTGTTGTCACTGCCCCTCCGCTGCTTCCGTTGTTGTCTGCCCGCCTTTCGGTTGTTAGACCACCTAAAGTTTTCGTGGTTCCTCCATCACAGGTTGTAGGTCGAGAGTTTGGATCATATCTCCTCTGTTTCAGATTGCCCATTACCATTCGACCCACCGCATTGACTTCTTCTTCTTCAAACGGTGTGGGGCATCGATCCGTGTGATGTGTCACGGCACAAGATATTTGGCAAACTTTAGCTTTCTTTTGCCCTCGCCACGGTCCAGTCCCGGTCCCGGTCTGTGTTGGTTATGAACTTGTCGAGCAGTTCTGAGTTTATCGGCTTGGTCTCCACGGTTGAAGAAGTAGCGGCCTTGCAGAACTTCTCCTCCTTCGTCTCTGTTTTCTTCTACCATCTCACCCAATGCCTAAAGGCCTCACTGGGAACTTTATTCAAGATTGATCCTCCACAAGCTGCATTCACCCAAATTTTCTCTGTTGCCCTCAACCCGGCCATGAAATATTGGATCGATCATGATCCGGAATTTGATGTTGAGGGTATTTCGCGCAATTGCTTAAACCTTCCCGATAATCATAAAAGGTCTCTCCGTGCCCATTTTGATCGCTTATCCTTTTCTAATGTTACGAATACGGGCAGGAAAATACTTCTCGAGGAACTTTTGGTGAAGTTGTGCCCGTGGTCACACTTCCAACCGGCAAGTGTAGAGCCATTCTCTTGCCCCATCATGCGAGAGAAGGAATGACACTAATCTCACATACTCTCCAAGATTTTCATTGGCGCGGATAGTCCCACACGCCATCTCAAAATCTTGTAATGCCTTTGTGGATCCTCCCGGGCATGTCATCAATCGGGGAGGATTTGGATGAAGGAATGCTTCATCTCCCGGTTGCCATTGATCGCGGGCAAAGTGATGCCCGTTGGCCTCGTGTTACGGTTGTTGGGGAACACCATTTTCAATGTTCGCTCTACTTGTGGTTGTTCACCCATCGTATTGCCCTCGGGTTTTCTTCTCGATTAGCACCCTCCTCGCCGCATGTCGTGCCCTCCGTATCGCCGCTCTCCTCCGCCTTGCGTGCTTCTCGATCTCGTGATCGCATAAAAGTTCTCCGCTCTTCCCGCAAGGTTAGGTCGTAGCATACAATAAAGAAAGCAATATAAATTCAAGAAATAGAATACTCTTTGGAATGCGCAACTCCCAACAACGGCGCCAATTCGACAGCGCCGCTTAGCGTTCAAAATAAATTTATAACCTATTGCCCATCACGCGTAGCCGGCGATAAGTATAGGGTCGATCCCACGAGGAGTTGGTGTAGCAATCTCTGATGTCACGATGTCACTTAAAGGGATGAGAGTGGTGTAATTATCTTGATCACTATAGGTATGACTAAAGTAACCTGAAACAATCTCAACGGAATATCAAATAATAACGAATCTAGCTTGGGCAACAACTCGGTGAAGACGATTAACACTCGGTCATAGGTGCAAAGATTTTCTCTACATGACATGCATCAACCGGTTATAAGAGACATACGTCGTGACCCCGTTGTCACTCGTCACGCCCACGACGCACCCTCCAAATCTATCCTTTCGTGTAAAGAAGGCAAGGGACACCCTATGCAAACTATCTAACCCGTAATGCCCACGCACGAGGACACCTCAGTACATGCAGACCCACAGGCAGCGTTATGACCTAGACAGACCCGGTATTGGCAAAGGCAGCTGCTATGACTACTCCAACTCGCCCACACCAGTCGTACTATTTGGGGTGCGGGACACCCGACACCATAATCCAATTATTACTTGCAACCTCCCTTACCCACTATGTTATTTGCAACTAACACACCGAGTTTGGTTAAGTTATATAATGCCCGGGACCTAGTGCTTCGGAACACACGCATGCAGCATCGTAATGCCCTACTTAGACCTCTCGAGTTATATTAATCATGCTTCACCTTGTCACGCCCAAACCGTAATAAAGACTTAGCTAGACATAAAATAAATAAACATGCAGCAGTTAATTGAAACCATAATCAAAGCGGAACCAACTTACTATTAATTGAGCGAAATAGAAGCGGCGAGCCCAAAGTGCACCGGCAAAACATCTGACAAAGTAAATAAAAGTGTTTGCCCCGAAGGGACTTAATGTATGTGGTGGTGATGATAATTCTGATGCTAAGAAAATGCTATTTCGGAAGATGAGATGATACGATGATGATACGCACAAGTCGCGTATTCATCCTATATATATAGGCCGAGAGAGGCTGACGATGGTAATGGCTCATGGGCTGGATAATCTGGTAGGTTTTCCTTGTTGATCGGCGCTCTTTCCTTGCCCAGATGGATCTGGGATGATCTCCTCCGGATTTCAGGGGATTTGGGCTGAGCGCGCATCTTTTCCGGATTTAGCGAGATCCACCCCGATCTCGCGTATCTTGCCCATCACCTCTCTCTCCGTCTTCTCTTGCCCTCCTTCTTCTTCTTGGTTTCTGCTCGTCTTCTTCACTTCCGCTTGCCCATTAGCCTACCCTTCTGGAGATTGAACTTGTGCGGTCTGTAAGGAGGTCACGCCGTGAAGCGGACAGCTCTTGAGTTTGAAGCCCGTGCGTGAGCTAAGCTCCTGTGCCCTCGAGGTGCATCGTATCTCTATTCACCCGCCAAGCAAGTTCCACTCCTTCTTGCCCATTTACGCCTCGCCTTGTTCCTGAGACCAATGTGTCCTCCCGGACACAAAACACAACAAGAAAGACACAAAGACTCGATCTAGACCTAGACAAAACACGGAAAAAGAGCACAAACTTGGGCTCGTCAATTGTACCCTATTGGCATCCGTTCCAAACATAGTGCCCTTGCGGAGTAGAGAAAGCTGTGAATTTTTTACTTCCTTCCTCCATGCGAATCTGGTAGAAACCTGACTTGCAATCAAACTTGGAAAACACTTTAGCATTCCTAATGCAATTGATAAGATGTTCTCTATTCGGGATAAAATATCCGTCAAACTCCAGAATATCATTAATACCTTTATAATTAATAACCAATCTGGGTTTACCTCTTTTGACCTCACCATGATTCCTAACTAGAAATCCGGGACTGCTGTAAGGCGAGTTCCCTGGTTCAATCAACTTTAAATCAAGGTGTTCCTTGATTATCTGCCTCATGTCCTTCTGATCCACAAGGTTCATCAAGATGGGTCGAATCGGCGAACTCGAATTCCTTGCACGGCTTAACCTTTGATTAGCTTGAAGTTGGTTCCTATCACACCATGCGAAGGATCCTCGCTATAGCAACGAACGATTTTCCGCTTGACATCTTCTAGAGCTACTTGTGCTCTTCTCCAATATCTTGGTGAGATATCGGAGATGCTTTGAGGATTTGAATCTCCTCATCATCGGATCTTGGATATTTCGAAATCCTGCAACTCAGCAATGCTTCATTGAACCTCCTTTGATCCTTCATCTTTGGGTGTCGAAGTTTTCCTTCATCACCACGCTTGCTGCGAAATCTGATCGGTATTTGTCTATTAAATGCCCCTTGTATTCGCTGAACAATGATCTTGTGATCACAATTGGTTGTGAACACCAATCGCCTCCTTTCATTGTCCTGCATAAACTTCTTGAACATCTGTAGGAAATTGTTTCCCAACAGAATATCTGCTCCTGTGTCATGGAAATAGATTGGTGGAGTCCGGACCTTGTACCATGGTGTTTGACCTGCTCTGCCTATCAAAATTTCCGCATGTCTTACTCCTTTGGATAAGAGCAAGATTTTCTTGGAGAAATCTCTTCCAACAATCTGAGGTAGATTTTCTTCCACTTCTGCTGGGAAAACTCCTTTCTTGGCTGTGCAGATTCCTGCACCTGAATCGACATAGGTAGTGAAATACTCTGCCTTGTACTTCTCTTATAACACCCCGATTGAGATGTATATTGAGAATGGACTTGTCATTCAATCAGCAGTTTTCTCCCGCTAATTGTCACTTCCATTCCTTCAGTTGTTATTCCCCATGGTTTGCACCTATCGAGGAATTTGTGTCCTAGGATTAGGACCTCCATTTCTCGGCCGACCTTCCTTGTGATGGTCATTTGAAGGCCTCCGAAATCCAGGGTTCCCTCATAGACGTTGGACCCAGAATTCTTAAGATCACATAACATTGTTCAAGGAAAGTATATTTCTTCTCCTGCAGTGTCAAATCTTATGGCAATTTCTACGCCATCCTTGAGGACATCAATCTTGGTGAAACTACGATCGCTTGTTGTTGAATGTCTCTAATTGCTTTCCTATCATACAGTGAGAAAAACTTCTTTCGTATGGTTGAGAGATAACTCTATCCCTTGGAAGGATAACCTGGGGCTCAAATCTTTTACTCGCCATCTTCAAGTATTGGCTTATTCTTGATTTGGATATTTGTTTCTCTTAGAGGTGGAATCTCCACCGATCGGACGACTAGCTTTAGCTACCTTCTTGAAGATATCTTGTATCTCGATAATCTCCTTCCCCAAATATAACTCTGTATGATGGGAGTTTGAAAGAGCATAAGACACCGATAAGTGATGGAATATGGTCTGTTCCCATCATCCATCAGTCTGTTTTCTTGAAGTCACGATAAAGTCGGGGCTCTGCTGAAACCGGAATCTTTGATATTATAAGAAATCTTCGGATAGAAGATTGCTATAAGATTTTTACCACATAGAGTCCCTGAGATGGTTCCCATTACAGAATCTGCATGACTCCGTATTCTCTTATCGTAGATTGCGATATCAATTGGTGAATCTGTATCCAGATAAAGTGATGATTTTATCACCAACTGAATTGCTCCAATATGAATCCATTCCATCGTATTAGTGATTTATGGCTTCATATTTTGAAGATCTTCCCTGATATCACTGGCCGGTATCAGTTGCATCTCTACTTGATTCGATGGCGGGATGGGCGATATTTCTCGTGCAGTTACGCCATAGACCACATTGTGCTTCCTTTTGACTGAACTCGGGTTCCTTAGAACATGGTCTATCTTCCTTCGATTGAAAACCCTTGATACATTTGAAGATTCGGGGTTTTGTTCATTATCCTGTTCGGCATCTTACGTGACGGGATGGTTCGCTAGTGTGACCTAGCTCGTCTTGGCGCTCACGATGGCGCACCTCACCTCCTTCGGATCGGATCACGATTACGAAGACTCATCTGATTCGTCTTCTCCGCTGAAGATTTCCTCTTGTTCATATATACTCTCATCTGAGGGTATATCTTCAAATTGGTATACTTGAACCAATTCTTGGTAGTATACGGCATCCTCGATGTCTGGTGTAGAATCGAATTTCCGCATCCCTCTTTGCTCGTTCTGTGGGTAATTTGTTGAGATATGCCTCTTTGCACCGTCAGTGATTGCAATCCTTGAAACTTTCATTAGCTCTAGTGTGAGCTCAAATGCGCAAGTCTTCTTCGCCGGTTGTTGCTCGCAAGAACTGGATTCCTGAGCTTGATACCGTCTTCTTGTTGGACCGCTTCTTTGTCCAGATTTGTAATATTTGGCTTTCTGTCGTGACCACATCGTTCTTGGCCTCCAAGAACTCTTTCTTTATCTCCTTCCCTTGTTGTAGGGTTGGAACCTGTTCTTCTTCCTCCGGGATTGATATAAATATTCTCCTCCGATTTTCGTTGGAAGATCAAGCATATCACAGATCAACGGGCGATCTGCTGATCTTTCTCAATTTCTTGAGATTCTTTTGAGTGGTTGCGGTTTGACACCACTCGAGCGACTTCTTGTGGACATAAGACATCCTTCTTGAAACACTGTCCACATGACCTCCTGTTTGGTAATCCCTGATGAACATTTCCCTCCATGGACTAGGAAACTTTAGGAAAAATAGCTCTTTATCAACATCTTCGTTGATCATACTGAGATGTTGATACTTTATAAATAACTGAAGAAATTTGTTGAGAGACTTTTGCTCTAAAATCATTAGTTTTAGATTGTATAAAGCCATCAAGTATTTCTTCTTCTTCTCGTCGTTATAGCCATTGAAATATCCATCTCCGAGGAAATGAACTTTAAACGTATCGGCTATGCCTTTGACTGCATCCTCCATGAAGTCGAACGTCAGTATTGCTTTCTTTCTATCAACCGAGCAATGTTCCCAGTATTGTTTAACAACACCTGCTAAACTTCCTTCTAGGATCTTGACCATGTCGATTGCGTCGAGTTCCGAGTGTTCTTCTTGCAACAACCATTGATCTTGCCCATTCATCTATGATATTTTCTCGATCATTGAAATTGACTTCATCAATGTCGAGTGTCGATCCATAGGGATGTATAGGCTCAGGTGGCTTTTCAATGCGGGTCTCTGCATTCTTTGCCTCCTCTTTCTTGCCGGATTAAAGCATTCATTGCAAATTTCGCATCGGTCCTCGCGAGACTCATATTGTCCCCTTGATCCCATAGCATCAATAGGCGGTACTCCTTGTGGTGGAATTGGTGGTTCTTCTTTCGGAACCTGGTTCATCTTTAGATCCACCATATTGAGGTTAGCAAATGACTTTGCTATTGCAACTCGTTCAATCCGATTCTCTCTAGATTATTCATCTTCTGGAGAGATGAATTATTCTTTCGGTACGAGCTTTATCCTCGCCCATCCCAACGAGTTTGAATTTTAGATTGCGGGGATTTCTTGACCAATTCGGGACTGCTTTCGCTCAAAGCCTTGATCTTCTTTTGGATACTCCATGATGTGGTAAGAATCTCCTCTTCTTTGCATGGATATCTTGCTTAGCTCTTGTGGAGCGCCATATAGGCAGTTGCCATAATATTGCCTTATCTTACGGATTTCTTAATTTCGCCGGTCGAAGAATCGGTGAAATTTCCTTGTATAGGAGCAGAAGTTGCTCCTTTGTTTGGTCTCCATCAATCGTGTGGTGGATGGGTCCTTATCTCGAACAATTCTCAATGCGTCTAGAAGATAATCATTGAGAATGAGCCTCTCTTCATCGTCGGATATCATTAGAAATGTCCGGATGAGTTAAGTGGTATTCATTTTGAGCGCTATGTTCAAAAGTTCTTTCAAAGAACCCGAGCCTTGGTTCAAGTCTCTATAGTACTTTCCAAATCACGAAAGCATACTGGGTATACTTGGCGTCTCGAACAAGCGTCCGGATTCATTTTACTTTGGAGTCTCCTCCGTTAGGATAACACATAAAATGCTAAATATTAAATAATTCATCAATAAACCTGGCTCTGATACCATTTTAGAAGCGTAGGATTACACAATCAAAAATCGTAGGATAATGTCCTTATACGTGGCATTGTTGCACCTCTCAGACCCCTGACAATATTAGCATTGACCAAGAGAGCGGTTCTTTCGTCTCTCAAGGCCCCTAACAAAGTCAGCAATGGCACGAGAAAGGTTTCCAGCCTATATACAACGGATTCCATCTACTGATTATTAATAGCAAGCATAACAAAGCATAATTAAATGGATTGTCTATAGCAAAACAATATTGTCCATAGCTATTTTGACCAATTCAAAGGGCATTTTACACATTTGCGTATTTCTTGCATACTTTTATGAAATTGGTTAACTAAGACATGGATGTTATAAATTTGGTTAGATTACGGTTTTTCCCTAAATTAAATATATAATTATATGCGCTTTACCAAAGAACTTTTTTGCAGCAGTATTTGTGATGGTAATAATTAGAGTTTTGTTGTGTAATAGTTGCATGCAGCTCATATGTTTCCAAGGACACATATCTAAAAATTGAGTTATAAATAAGCAATGGAAGTGATTAACTTCTTTCTAAAATATTGGTATTAAATTATTAAATAATTTCTATTCAAAAGGATCAAAACAAACATAACTGAAATTCAAAACCCAATGAACGATGATGCTGTCGAAAATAGATCAAGAACGAACTCTGCTGATATAATTAAGGTGAGAATACCCAAGAAGCAAACGTTTCTTCAAAACCAAAAACTGCAGATGACATTATTATTAGAATGCAGCAGAAAGTAAGCAAGAAAATCAAGCTTTTTTGCCGATATAAGATTTTATGAATTCAAATAATATAATCTTGAGAAAGGAATGTTGAGGATGTAATGGAATAATGAGTATCTGAGAAATGGAGTTGTTTCTGTTTCTAGAGTTGCATCCTTTTAAGAATTGGCCAAAAAAGTAAATTTTCATGCCACAATTTTTTTCTAAATTTTGTTGGGGATGGAGACAAAGTTCATATTTCTTTTTTTGCAAAAATAAATTGAATAAATTATGCTACATTACAATCTGTAGGCAATCGGAATACAAATCTTGTGATATTAATGTTAATTGTTCTAACGCACGTACAGTTTTCTTCCAAGATGCATTAGTTGTAGATTATCACATAACACATGCATGTCTATCTAGCAATTAGGGATAATGTAGCACCTAACAATTAAAGTTCACAAAAACTCCTGTACATCCATCTGCACCGTGCAAACGGACAAAAATATCATTTATTCTTAACAAAAGCATCATTTACATTGAAGAAAAGTATCATTTGTTTTTTTACACTTTAATTCCAAAGTATCATTTTTTTTGGAGAAAAGTATAATTGTCCGTACATACGGACGTCTGCATGGGAGATCACCTCATTAAAGTTTTATGTAGTTGTTGTTGGAAATCACGCATATATATATATATATATATGTTTATTATATATGTGGTCGAGTTGCCGAAGCTACTTTGACCAAGATTTTGAGTGACGAACGTTTAATTTTGTGAAATTAAGCGGCATAGGATCGATCTACGCCCGAGTAGATGATCGTGGTGTATCCATATTCTCAAATCCGATTTCCGGTGGTGAGAAATAATGGATCAAAGTTTGTCATAAACATGGAGTTATGTGATTAAGGGGATAAGCATGGATTAATTAATCCTTATCCTACATTGATTAATGTACCTTCATTAATTGTCTATATAAGTGGTTCATTGAACACTTAGTATAATTATGTGCACAAGTGATGGGTGGAAAGCCACGCCGCCGCCTGCCGCCGCCGCCTGCGTTCGCCGCCGCCCGGCGCCCGCATGCCGCGCCGTGCCGATGCCGGCCGGCTCGACTCCGGCTCGGCTCGGTTCGGTTCCGTGGATCGTGGATCTTGGATCTTGGATCTTGGCAATTGTGATTGGTCTGGGTGGTCTTTGGGCATTCTTTGGGCTGTTCGTGGGCTGGTTCCGTGGCCCATTGTCCTTATATTTTGGATCAGCGTTTGATCGAGCCCAAAGATGGAGTTGGTCCGGGGCCCAATTCGTGTAGCCCAATCCGTTGGGCTGCGTGCGATGGAGTTGGTCAGAGGCCCAACTCGTGTGGCCCAATCCGTTGGGCTGCTTTGTGCTTGAAGAGGCGTCCGAATCGTCCGGTGAACACGGACGCACGAGTTGTCAGATTCGTCGTAACCGTCGGTAACGTTTCGACATGATGGCTCTGCGGAAGCGTGCCCACGTTGTCTCGAAACCGCCGCGCACTCGATAGGGGACATTACTACGTAAACCCGACATCAATGCGGATGTTGACTCCGGCATGTTCCCATAGAGGACGGCGCCTATAAATAGGACATGTCTCCCGGCGATAAGTCACCCTCTTGTCTAAAGCATTCCGGCATTCTAAGAGCACTCCTCGCATACATACTTTTGTGTCAAGCTCTACCTCGCCTCCGTCGATTCGTCGGAGCTCGTTGGTTCTTGGTCTTTGCCACCGAGACCTTTGCGTTTACCTTTGGAGCGATCGCGTAACCGAGAGCACTACCGGGCATATCTCGTCTTGCGAAAAGAGGCCTCCTCGACTCGGCATCATCATTCTACGGTTTTGTTTCAATTATTTTTACAATCAGTTTAGTCGTTTGTTAGTTTGATCTCTTTCTACATTTACATTTTAAGTTGTAATTCGCCCGGCAAGTAGTTACGTCTTTGTTACGTACTATTTTTTCCAACAATCGCAAGGCGAGATAGACTTTCCTAAAGGAGGCGAGACTTTTAAAATTGACTTAAAACTTTCGTAACTAAATACCTTTGCTTGGAGATGTCATTGTTCCGACCACCGACCGCTTCCGTCGCCGCTATTCGCCTTCGCCGCCGCCGCGGCGCTTCTTCTTCGCCGCCGGTCTGGCACTATGACTTGGTCATGTTTGGTTCGATGTCTTGAGGTTGACCATTGGACCCTTTGGGTCGATTGTTGGTTCCACTTTTAGTGGTTCAACGTTTGGTTCCACTTTTAGTGGTTCCATTGGCTCGACGACTGCACTCTTCAGTGGGTCGACTGTTGGATCCATGGGATCTAACACTGGTGGTTCTCATTCGAGTTCCATGTTCCAGCACACTTCAAGTGGTGTTGGTGGATCCGGTTTGGGATCGATCTCGGCGCCTGTTCATACCGCAAGGATGATACCACCCCAGAAGTCGCGAAGTTTGGAGGATCCGACTTGAGATGGCGACAAAGATGTTATTCTACCTCACGGCGTTGGGCCGCCAACTTCTTGGTGGAAGATGAGCCCGCTGTTAGGGGTCAAGTGACGGACTTTCACGTCCGGCGGCATATGACAATGGCGACTTGGCGACTATCTTTGTAAAATTTTATTCTTGGTAGTCTAGAAGATAGCTTGTATAGTGTTTATCTTTGTTGTAACGACATCCAAATGTATGTGGGATGCGCTAGAAAAGAAATACCGTAGTGATGATGCGGTACTAAGAAGTTCATTGTAGCAAATATTTGGACTACAAGATGGTCGATTCCGACCGATCATGGACCAATACAAGAGTTTCAACTCATTGTACACGAGGTTCAATCGAAGGGCACCTTGTTTGAGACGGCTTTGTCGTCGCACTGATGATGAGAAGCTACCCACAGGTGGAGAGACTTGAGGTCTACCTTAAGCCTGGCGAAAGGATATGACACTTGAAGACTTGATCGTCAAAGCTGCGCATCAGTCGGCGTGAAACAAGATTTAAAAGCGAAGGCGATCGATGCTAAAGCCAACCTGTTGGAGGCGGTCCCTCCAACAAAGCGTGTTCGTCGATGTCGAAGACAAAGCGAAGGAAGGTGGTTGCCGTAAATTTGTGAGGGGCTATTACAATTGTGGCAAGCATGGCCACACGAGTAAGGACTGTCGTAAGCGAAGAAGAAGAAGGCTAAACAAGTTACCAATGTTGTCGAGAAGGACTTGACAAATGGGACAAGGATGACTTGGCTGTTGTGGTGACGAAGAAGTCAACCACGTCGAGAATCAAGGTGGATGGTTCATCGACCTTGGCGCATTGCGCGCGTCTGCGCCGAAAGATCGTTTCTCCACCTACAAGCTGTTGAGGAGGAAGCTCAACATGGGGAACCAAGCCGTCGAGGTTGCGGAGTTGGTGATGTGGTGCTCAAGATGTCGTCGGCATTGAGATCACGTTGAAGGATGTCTGCATGTCCGGACATCGCAAGAATTTGGTGTCGGGCTCTATTCTAGTTAACAAGGGGTTTAGACTAGTTTTGAGTCGGACAAGTTTATCTTGACTAAATTTGGAAAGTTCCTTGGTAGTGGTTATCTTCTTGGGGTCTTTTCAAATTGAATGTAATGGTTGTCGCCGTGTACCCAAGATTGCTATTAATGAAAATGCATCTACTTTCTCTTACTTGACCGAGTGCTCGGTTTATGGTATTGTAGATTAGGACATGTTAATCTAAATGCAATAAAAGATTAGTAAATTTAGATTTACTAAGTTAAATGAAGTTAATACACAAACGAAATGTGAGGTTTGTGTGGAAGCGAAAATAGCTAAGTTACCGTTTCATTCGGTGAGAGCAGACACTAAGCCTCTAGAACTTATTCACAGCGATGTGTGTGATTTAAAGTTTGTACAAACTAGAGGTGGTAAAAAGTACTTCATCACGTTTATTGATGGTATAAGATATTGTTATCTTTACCTTCTAAAGTAAAGGCGAGGCTATTGAAGCTTTTAAAAACTTTAAGAGCGAAGCCGAGAATCAACTAATTGTCGAATTAAGGCTATTGAAGTGATAGAGGGAGAATATGTAGCTCCGTTTGAGGCATTATGCGATGAAAGTGGTATAATACATCAAGCCACGACTCTTATTCACCTCGGTCTAATGGCGTTCTTGAATGTAAAATCGAACACTTAAGGAGATGATGAATGCTTTGTTGATTAGTTCGGGTTGCCCAGAACTTGTGGGGGAAGCTCGTTTTGTGACCAACTACATCTTGAACAAAATTCCACTAAAGAGTAAGGATGTCACTCGCTACGAGTTGTGGAAAGGAAGAAAACCATCGTACAAATATCTCAAAGTGTGGGGTGTTTGGCGAAGGTTGAGGTGCCTCTTCCTAAAAAGTTACAATTGGACCTAAAGCGATCGATTGTATCTTTATTGGGTATGCTTGAACAGCGGCGTCTATCGTTTTCGATCCACGTGTCGAGGTACGGATATATTGTGGGGCGACGATTGAATCAAGGAATGCTATATTCTTTGAAAGTGTTTATCCTGTAAAGAAAAGGATAAAAGTGAAGCCGGCTCTAGCAATAGGGCGATGGTGGCTTCGAGTTCTAAACCTTTGGAGGAAGAACCGATATCGCATAAGCGATCGAGGTGCGATCGGAGGGTCGAGCGAGACGAGGCGATGAGTCGAGCGCCAAAGTTTTGGTCACGACTATATTGCGTTCATGTTGACGAAGAACCAGCGTCGATCAAAGTAGCCTATGCTCGGCGGACGGGATGCTACGGCGAGGCATTCAGTGAGATTGATTCTATTACGCAAAACCACACTTGGGTCTTGGTAGATTTGCGAAGGTTGTAAGCCCTTAGGATGCAAATGGATCCTTAAAAGAAATCTGGCGGATGGATCGATTGAAAAGTATAAGGCCCGTTTGGTTGTCGAAGGGTTTAAACAAAGAGAAGTACGATTTCTTGATACCTATTCACCGTGCGAGGATTACGTCTATTCGGTGCTTCTCGCAATTCTTTGCTTTGAGCAATCTTGAGATTCATCAAATGGACGTTAAGGCGCATTTTTGAGCAGTGACCTCGAGGATGAGGTATATATAGAGCAACCCGAAGGGTTTGTAATCGGTCGAGAGAGGCAAGGTATGCAAACTCGTGAAGTCTCTATATGGTTTGAAACAAGCGCCGTTGCAATGGCACTTGAAATTCGACAATATAATGTTGGCAAGTGGTTTCAAGATCAGCGAGTGTGACAAATGTGTCTCACGTTAAGAACAACGATAATGGTTATGTTATAGTGTGTCGTATGTAGATGACATGTTGATCATGGGTAATACTCAAGTCATTAATGACACAAAGCGCATGTTAAAAGAAATTTTGACATGAAAGATATGGGATTAGCTGATGTGATTCTTGGAATCAAGATTCTAAGAAGATCGAGACGGAATTATCTTGACACAATCTCACTCGTCGAGAAAGTGCTTAAGAAATTCAACGCGTTTGACGCTTTATCTCGCTAAGACCTCATTGGAGCTCAATGTTCACTTGAGTAAGAACAGGGGTGAACACATTGGACAAGAAGACTATGCTAAGGTCATGGTGTTTGATGTATCTTACAAATTGCACCCGACCGACATAGCTTCTTGCGTGAACAAATTGAGTCGTTACGAGCAATCGAGCAAGGAGCATTGGAAGGCTCTAGTGAGAGTTTTGAGGTACTTGAAGTATACTCAAAATCATAGGCTGCATTCACGAGATATCCCCGGTGCTTGAAGAGATGCTGTGATGCTAGTGGATATCGACACGAAGATTCACTTTCTACAAGTGGGTGCGTGTTCACGATTGGGAGGTCTGTTTCTTGGAGATCCACGAAGCAGGCGTGTATAGCCCGATCCACCATGGAATCGAATTCATAGCTTTGGATAAAGGCGGTGAGGAAGCCGAGTGGCTCGTAATTTTTGGAAGATATTCCATGTTGGTCTAAACTGTGCCACGGTGATGATTCATTGTGATAGCCAAGCGGCTATTGGAAGAAGCGAAAAGTGGTTTGTATAATGGTAAGTCTCGACATATCGTCGGCGACATAATCGTGAGGCATTTGATCTCAGTGGGGTTATATCGATTGACTATGTCAGTCGATAGATAATCTGGCGGATCAGATTAACGAAGGGTTGAGCCGGGATCAAATGATCAAGTTCTAGAGGAATGGGATTAAAATCCACATCTTAAGAACAATCATAGTGGTAACCCAACCATGATGTTGGAGATCCCAAGAACTTGGTTGATGGGAGAACTAAGCTATAGGAGTTCGTGTATAAACACTCGAGTTAGTCTGTTCCTAAAAGCAAGCAGTGTTGAAAACTTGTCTAGTGGTGAGGTTGAGTCGTTGACTCTTAATGATTCTAAGATACCTCGAGGAGGTTGAGTATGGCAAGATGCGGTAAAGAATCACCTATGTAAGTGCGAAGTGGGGTCGCTTCAAACAAAACACTTATGAATCAAAGTGGATGTCCATGGCCAAAATGGAATCAAGCGTGAGAACGAATGAGGTTGAGGTGTTAAAGTGTTAATACCATTGTCTCGATTGCGTTGTGGGGGAATAGTTCAAGGCATCGTGTCCACTAATCCGCTTTGTGTACTCGATGGTACTAACTATGGAAGGTTGAGCCATAAACCACTGTCCAAATATTTTGACATCTCTTGAGGGGGCGGTGTGTCGCATACATGCATATGGCTATTTCCACTCATGTGGGGATTGTTGGAAATCACATATATATATATATATATGTTTATTATATATGTGGTCGAGTTGCGAAGCTACTTTGACCAAGATTTTGAGTGACGTAACGTTTAATTTTGTGAAATTAAGCGGCATAGGATCGATCTATGTTCGAGTAGATGATCGTGGTGTATTCACATTCTCAAATCCGATTTCCGGTGAGTGAGAAATAATGGATCAAAGTTTGTCACTTAAACATGGAGTTATGTGATTAAGGGGATAAGCATGGATTAATTAATCCTTATCCCACATTGATTAATGTACATTCATTAATTGTCTATATAAGTGGTTCATTGAACACTTAGCATAATTATGTGCACAAGTGATGGGTGGAAAGCCTTGCGCGCCGCCGCCGCCGCCTGCCGCCCGTGGCCGGCGCCCGCGCCCGTCTGCGTTTCGCCCGGCTCCGACTCGACTCGGCTCGGCTCGATTCGGTTCGGTTCGGTTCGGTTCGGTTCCGTGGTCCGTGGATCGTGGATCTTGGATCTTGGATCTTGGGTGGTCTTTGGGCTTTTCTTTGGGAACATTCTTTGGGCTTGCCGTGGGCACGGTTCCGTGGCCCATTGTCTTATATTTTGGATCAGCGTTTGATCGAGCCCAAAGATGGAGTTGGTCAGGGGCCCATTCGTGTAGCCCGATCCGTTGGGCTGCTTTGTGCGATGGAGTTGGTCAGAGGCCCGACTCGTGTGGCCCAATCCATTGGGCTGCTTGTGCTGAAGAGGCGTCCGGATCGTCCAATGAACACAGGGCGCGCGTTGTTGTCCGATTCGCCGTAACCGTCGATAACGTTCGACATGATGGCTCTGCGGAAAGCGTGCCCACGTTGTCTCCGAAACCGCCTTGGCGCTTTCGGTGGGGACATAACTGTAACACCCGACATCAATGCGGGTGTTGACTCAACATCTTTCCCATGAGGGGCGGCGCCTATAAATAGGACATGTCTCCCGGCATAAGTCACCCTCTTGTCTAAAGCATTCCGACATTCTAAAGCACTCCTGCATACATACTTTTGTGTCCAAGCTCATCCTTGCCTCCGTCCGGTTCGCGGAGCTCGTTGGTTTCTTGATCTTGCACCCACCGAGGCAGCTGCTGTTTACCTTTGGAGCGATCGCGCCGAACCGAGAGCACTATCGGGCATATCTCGTCTTCGGAAAGAGGCCTCCTCGACTCGGCATCATCATTCTACGGTTTTGTTTCAATTATTTTTACAATCTGAGTTTAGTCATTTGTTAGTTTGATCTCTTTCTACATTTTGTTTTAAGTTGTAATCGCCCGGCAAGTAGTTACGTATTGTTACGTACTACTTTTCCAACAGTTGTGTGATCTCATCGTGGATATAAATCTTTCCTAAGCCAACCAATTCGTTACATTTTATCGCGGGACTAATGCATGATGAGGATTGCTTGACCAACAATGGTTTGTTGTATACTTTGAGAGGAAGGTACCTCTATATATATTGAGCAGATTTGAAGTTCGATTGGAGTTGAACACTGTACTTATGATATATATGTTGATCATCAATCTTGTTTAGAAGTGTGGCTGGGTGGAATTCTTCTATATTGATTAATAATAATAATAATAATAATAATAATAATAATAATAATAATAATAATAATAATAATAATAATAATAATAATAATAATAATAATAATAATAATAATATGAGACATTGTTGCCCTTAAAGTTGACATATATTAAATTTGACATATGATGGGGATGTACTAGGTAAATTGTTTCATCACTACATGAAGTAACATAGCAATAAATTTAAGTGCTTATTGAAATACTAATGAGTTCTAGAATACTCAGGGTTGTTTATAACCTTTTTATTTTGGGTCCCCGGGAAGGGATCAGTGTATGCTGAGGTGGTATTTCTACATTCTTGAGGTGGCTTATCTACTTTGTGATGTTAACACCACCTTCGTTTGAAAATAGGGAAAGAAAAAGATTCCAAATTCCTCGCATTGATGATGAGAATAGGCAACTAGGTTGCCTTAATTTATTTGCAAATTCAGAATTTGTGGGCATATTCAATAAAATATAAGCACATGCATGCATATAAATTTATTTTATATATATATAGCATGTACAGTACTTGAAAAAGATTGCTCAACAAGATAGGCAAAGGAAATAATGTCAAGTCTCCTCCTAAAATGCAAGTCACAACGTGAAAGTGAGTCAAGTGACCAATGTATAATTTGGTGGTGTTTGGATCTGAATATAGCTGAGATCCGATGAGTGTCAAATAGTCTGAGACGAGATTTCCTTACTACTGACAACTTTCACTTAACTATTAGCAAGTAATATATATTGACTATAAATATATATAAAACCAGTTAAGTTTAAAGACGTGTAGTTACTATAGATCACAAGTTAAATTTATTTGTGTAATCTTATTTATATGAACATTATAATACAAAATTGGTTTAAGTTTAATAAACTAAAGTTTCTACAATCAGCCAGTTTATGCGAAAAAAGTAAAAAGATATCATAAATAATAGTACTCGATCAGATACTTCTTCTATTCTTTTCCCTGGCGCAGCTGGGCCATCCCCGATTCATGAATCTATCGTCGGTTCGAGAAATTAAGATAAGAGGATCGAACCGTTTATGCATGTTTCAGTTTTAAACTTTAGTGTAATCTTTTGAAATTTAGTTTATGAGATGAGGATAGCTTTACTCGCTTATATCTATAGACACTGATTACTTTAGAAGCGGTGAATGGTGATGACTTGCACGTGGGCAGAAGAGCGACTAAACATTTCTTTTTCCTATCCGGCTAAGTAATACTGTATGTATAATATAATTTTAAATAATAGGTAGAATACACATTAAAAATATTTGGAATGATGATAGCAAAACGTATATTAATAAAGAAAAAAGGTGAAAGTTAGAGGCAAATATTGGATCAGTTCTGACCTTTCACAAATATAGGAAGTGGTTGCGTCAGAAAGTATAGATGGCAGCTCAGGAGAGTTGTCTTTCCACAACTGCTGATCTTCAACTTTATCACTACCACACCCCCAACAAAAAAATAAAAAAAATAAAAATTCATATATCATATCTTCACTTTTAGTATTTGATTGATGACACTAAGCTGACTCATGCATCGAACTACCCTTCTTTTCATTCACTTATAAATAGATTGTTATGCCTCAGAAGTTTGCATCACCACCTGATTCAAGCATTTCAAGTCATCACATAATTAAGCAAAAACAAGAAAGTGGAATGGAGCTACAAAAACACTGCCAATCAAGATGTGGGAAGCGAACTGTTTATGATAAGCATGTTATTGGAGGAGTCCCGATCAGCTCAGAACGTTACAGATATTCGATTACGAGCTCTGCGAAAACCTTTCTGCCTGCTCACCAATACCAGATTCTGCCTTCTCCTTCCAATATCAGACACAGTAAGCTTTTTTATACCTTTCTTCATAATCCCTAGCATATTTCTACAATTAATTTTGAAATTGTTGTTAATGTAGTTCAATTTATGGTTTTGGTGCAGATAGAGTGAATTCAGCGATCACCAAAGTTGTCAAACTCAGGGAAAGCGTACACATTTTTGCGCAAGGCATCCGAGAACATGGTAACTAACTACACATAAATTAAAGTTGCTTTAGACAATACACATTGATAATATATAGCATGTACTAACGACCCTACAGTGAAATTTGGACCAAAGTTAAGTGAGACGGTCAAAGGAAAGCTGAGCCTGGGGGCAAGGATCCTTCATGTTGGTGGAGTGGCCAAAGTGTTCAAGAAGAACTTCAACATTGTAGATGGTGAGAAATTGTTTACTGCTTCTCAATGCTATTTATCAACAACATCTGGACCGATAGCGGACTCCTCTTTGTTTCGAGCGAAGAATTGGTTTCTGCAGCGACAGATCCATCAAACTATCTTCTCCCAATGGAAACCTTCTAAAACTGCATTACAAGGTAACATTAGTTTTTCACTTGTATCGTATGTTTTGGTAAGAGATGGAGAGTGGAATTAATGGTTAAATGATGCAGGTGATGATCCCTCTGAGGAAAATAAAGAGAGCTGTTGAGAATGAGAATGTCAAAAACCCAAGACAGAAATTCGTGGAGATAGTGACTGAGGACAATTTCGATTTCTGGTTTATGGGATTCCTGAATCGTCAAAGAGCGCTGAGACATTTGCAGCAGGCAATCCATCAAGCCAGAGCAGAGTTTTGGGCAACGGACCTCCTATAGAAGTGTCATCATTCTCTTATTTTTGTCCTTTTCTTTTTATTTTCTCCTTAGAAAACTAGGTGTGTATATATATGCTGTCCTGAATCTGAGTGTGTCTTTTCAGTTTCATCCTTTGAGACTTGCAAAAGGGTGAGGCAGAGGTAGGAACATATCAAAAACTTGATAACGACAAATTCAAGACTCCTTTGTGCAATATTGTACAATGCTGTTTATGTTGTTATGATATGCTGAGTGTGGCTTATGAATTTGTCCCTACATTGTCTGAGATGGTGCATGGCCTTGGTTGATAACCTCCATTGCACTTAGGATGTCATAATTTCTGAGAGAGCATACCTTTCTCCGCCTTTTGGCTTAGTATCTGTTCCCATCAGTTTTGATGTCTGATATGAGAGGCATTGGCGCACGATATTAAATTTATTTATAGAGGGGGAGGGCTTGCTGCGGTGGCTCTTGAGCGTCGCCTTGGTGCTGCACTGCTGCCATGGCCTGGCGCACCCCATCCAAATCACAGTTGAAACTTGTCTGATTCTGGATTTGACTTTAATCCAACCAGTTTATATACTTAATCGGTAATGTGGTTAAAGTATTATTTTCTACATATGAATTTATGATTAATTGTAACTTTCCATGATTAATCAAATAACATTGTTTCGCTTGATCCACTACGCGAGAGAACGGACATGAAGTTAAATGATTAATCTTATTATACATTACATCATAATTTAGTTTGCAAAACTAGCACTTTGAATGGTACGTGCATGTCAATGCCGGACATTTGAATGATCATACTGCTTTTTCTTTTCTTTTTTAATATAACACTGAATATCTAAAGATCAACTGAATGGTTTCAGAAATACAGGGAAGCCAAAACTGCCATCTTCTTTAATGAACTTTGGCCCCACTTCATCTACAAAGCTTATGCATCCAACTACAAAACCCAGCCTGACAATTCATGTCAGTTACTTAAAAATTAAATTGCTAAGCCAATTCAAGTCATTACAATATTCCATATAGAGTTGTCAAATTCAGCCTGGCTGAAAAGAATTAGGACGGGCTGAGCTAATGTACTTGAAGGCTAGAGACAAATCGAGAAAACTGATCGGGACTCCTCCGGTTAAATTGTCCTTAGGGCTCGGCGGGTGACCCAACCCAAAATCACATGGCGGGATAGGTCCACCCTACCTGAGTACTTTGACACTTTCATTTACATGCAACAAAAAAACAAGTAGAATAGTGTAGACAATTAAAAATTGTTAGCAAATTATATTGGGCCACGTGTAAAACATGAATTATTATACTTCTATTTTATTAATGGAATTTATTCCAAAATTAAATAGATATGTGATTAATATTTAATTTTATCGACAAATAAGAGAATGACATGTGGCAACGACATCGGAGAGGAATAATCACTCAAATTGTGCCAAATGAACCATAAAAGGCCCATAAGCTCAAGCCCATAAGCCCAAGCCCATAAGCTCGAGCCCATAAGCCCACTAACCTAAATCTATAAATAGGGGTAGAAGGCTCTCATAAATGAGAGGAGGAGGTGAATTGAAGTGAAGTGAAGACTTGAAGAGCTCAAGACACTCGAAGAATCCTCTGCGAAGCATTCTCCGACATTCGAAGTCTTCTTCAAGCATTCAAGGCGTTCTTCGTGCAAATCACCACGTTCTTCGCCAAGATCATCCTCCAAATCAAACCAAGTTGAAGTTCAATTCGGAAACAAGGTGAAAGCCCTCCGCATTGGCGCTCAAACTCGAAGATCTTCAAACGTTCTTCAACATATCAACCCAATCGGCGGTTGATTTGAAAACAAGGCGAGGTCCTTCGGATCAACGTCGTCAAATTCAAGCTTCAAGTTCGAGGAGATCAAGGAATCACATCCCCTCCAAACAACTCGAAGAACATCAAGATCGTTCAAGAAATCATATTGAAGAGAAGAATCAGAGGACAAATAGAGATCGAACTCATCTCAAATACATCAAATCCCAAATTGATTAATTTTGTAGACAATTTTGTATTTATAAAATTTAAATACAAAAATTTGTGTTACAAATTTTGGCACGCACCGATGTGGGACATCTCTACCTCTCATCTCTACTCTTCACCAAAAATCTTGAACGATGTTCATCCAACAACAAGCGAACAAGGTTTCTTTAAAAGCTTCTTCAGAGAGCATTGGCGTTATCACACGAAGCAAAGCCAAACAACTTTAAGAAGCTTGAAGTTAGCCATCGCCAGGGGAAAAGAGCAACACATTGCCACTCTAAATGAAGAAAGTTTTAGCTCTGAAGGAAGCTTCACATCCCCTATCGCAAATTCTATCACAAGTTACCCACTTGAGGCGCCTGTGATGATGACAAACACTTCCACTGTGGAAGAACAACTTGCAAATCTTACAAGACTAGTCGAATCTTTGAATAAGCACATCCAAGAGCAAGATGCCAAGATTGCGAAGCTCGGAGGAGAGAAGGCAGTCAAGCCACATCAATGACGAAGGAAGTGAATGCAACGACGATGGAGAAGAAGGCGAAGGCAAGAAACTCATGGAGAAGAGAATCGTCGACAAACACATCCAAATCTCTTCGATGGCTTCATCAAGGCGAGACCAACTTAAGGAGTTCATCGAGGTGACCATGAAGAACAAGTTTGATGGAAATTCAAGTCATCTTTGATTTACTCTAATCAGATACCCAAAGGATCGACAACTTGAGAATGCCTCTTGGTTATCAACCACCCAAGTTCCAACAATTTTATGGCAAAGGAAATCCAAGGCAACATATAGCTCACTTTATCGAGACATGCAACAACGCTGGAACATTTGGAGATCGTCTGGTCAAACAATTCGTCCGTTCACTCAAAGGAAATGCCTTGATTGGTATCTGAGACTTGGAAGCAAACTCGCTTGACAGTTGGGAGCAGCTAGAGCAAGAGTTCCTTAATCGCTTCTATAGCACTATAAGAACAGTCAGCATGGTGGATCTCACGAGCTCTCGTCAGTTCAAGGAAGAGCTGGTGATCGACTACATTAACAGGTGGAGAAACCTATAACTCAACTGTAAGGACAGCTTATCCGAATCCTCTGCCATAGAAATGTGCATCCAAGGAATGCATTGGGGCTTGCAATACATCCTTCGAGGAATTCAGCCCAAGACGTACGAAGAATTGGCCACTAGAGCTCATGATATGGAGCTAAGTATGGCAGCGAGCGGATTTAAAGGGCCTCCAATCCAAGAACTGATCGCTTATTTTTCTAACACGAAAAGGTGTAAGTATAGGGTGGCGAGTATCGTATCCACGTGGATTGTAACGCGAAAACACGTAAGCTAACTCAACGAGGATTCATCATTATCCAAGCAACAAACATGGTTTGGTAAGATTTTAGGGCTTGAAATCAATCCAAAGCAAAGGTAACAAAGCAGAAAGTAAATTAAAGCAATAAACACTCGGATGTTTGAAAGCAGAGAAAGACGACTAACCACAGGGTCTGCATTAATCCTATCCACAGCGTATGTTTATCCTGTTCCTATTAACCAATTTTAATCCGAGACAAGATGGAAGATCACATATATAACCGACAATTTACATTACGAAAAGCGGTCAGAGATTACTAGTTTTCCCTATTCATATTCGTCTCTAGGTGAAAACAAGTAACTCCAAACGGATCACAAAGAATATGCTTCCTACGAATATCCTATCTCGCCCACGACTCGAGGCTCGTTCGTATCATGCATTCGATATCGATTGACAATTAACACAATTACGTAATTAACCGACAACTAAATATGCATCAAGATTGATGGAAATCAACACATATAAATAAGCACAATCGAATCATGAATCAATGCATGGACGGTAAATAGCGATAACAGAATCACAACATATAGGATCGAATCATGCAAACCACAGGATTAGAGCGAAAAACTAGCGGACATAATAAGCGGAATGAAATACTGATTTAACCATAAAGACGAAATTAAATATATAAAACCCGTGATGTGGCGTTGGATGAACACGTTGGGCTTGAATCCCAACCTCAAAAACGGAAACTTGTAAAGATTGTCCGGACGAAGCGTTAGGATCGTGACAAAACGTAAAACTAACGAAGAACAATGCGTAAAACAACTCTAGAATGAAACTATATGGAAGCTAAAGCTAAAACTCGAAAAACTTATGAAAAAGCGAAAAGAGGCTGCGAATCGAGGTGCGAAGTTGAGGCGCGAGGGTGTTGCCATATATAGCACACCCCAAACCCTAGTTTTTCATACGCGCTGTCTCGCGACCACCCTTCGCGATCGCTAGGTGCGGTCGCGAGGTAAGTCTCGCGCGCTCCTCTCGCCCATGATCGCCTCTTGCGCCCGCTTGGTTGGCTCATGACCATGGCTAGCGGTCGCTAGGAATTCGATCGTCGCGAAATCGTCCGGTGACTTTCTGGTGCTGGGCTTCGCTTCATGGGCACGTTATCGCGGTCGCGGTGTCTTTGGGTTCTGGCGTGTTTCCTAGCGGCCATCTAGCGACCGCTGGGTTGGTCGCTAAAAAAGCCGAGTGTATATTGGCTCGTCGTGGTTCCTTGCTTCGATTTTC
Source organism: Salvia rosmarinus (assembly GCA_036937905.1). Lineage (NCBI taxonomy): Eukaryota > Viridiplantae > Streptophyta > Magnoliopsida > Lamiales > Lamiaceae > Salvia > Salvia rosmarinus. The sequence goes on from CM072814.1 coordinate 12,960,627, forward strand.
AACATATGGACCTACACAACACCAAAAGAACACCCAAAAGCGATATCTTCTAGAAATAGATAAAACATTAAGAATCGACACGTAAACGCACATTAAGCGAGCTAAACTCATCTTGAATATCAACTATAAGCGTGTAAAATGCGCGTTTATCAAACCCCAAACTTAAATCATTGTTTGTCCTCAAACAAAACCAAAACAGAAGACACAACGAAAGATCAACGGCGTAGCAAAGATGATAACCATTCTAGCCTCGGAAACATAGCAACGCTCAAAAACATTAATGCACATGACGGCGTTAGTCGACTCAACCAAACAACAATTTACGGCAAAAACTCATTTTAATTCAACCTCACAACGGCATGTGTGTAAAATATATGATACACTCAACTCATAAAGAAATGTGGGGCGTGTATACACTCAACGATCAATGCAATGCAACATCTTACCATAGGCTTGCCGTTCTCTAATATCTCCACAGCGTCATTGTGTTCAAATTAGGATCAAAGAGGTCTTTTCATAGGTTGTAATGTAGGCACATTGGTTAAGGTAGGATAAAATATGGCTAAGTGACTCAAGAATATTCCAAGCACCCCATATATACTTTTCGACACATATGGACTTCAGTCCATTTTCCTCTTCTTTCCCAGCGTGCTAAATCGGCGTTTAATGCCACGAAGGTACCTATACTTTGATTAAAGACCGTTTATGCTCAACACTCATAGTGAACTTAACATTTTCTTTTCTTTTCTTTTCTAGAGCTTATAGGGTTTATCTTTCACAACAAAGGTACTATTATTCACCACAGATGTATTTTTCTACACGAAACTTTTCTCATCATAACTACATCAAAATTTCAACCCTTTTGATTCCCATATCCATCCTCACCTCCTATCATCCGGTTAATCGAAGAAAAAGTCTAATAAAGGCTCAAAGAAGGCGACAAATGGTATATATCATCGGGTTAGTGTTTGGGTGATAAGTGGTTAACAACGATGGCCTTTTATCCTTTCCAAATTGAAACACATATTGCGGTCTCGACACGTAAACACGGCAAGTTCTAGAAGATAATCACATGCACGATATCACACAATTAATGTAAAGCGTATCAAGATATGTATACAAATGAAGCTCAAGTCTCACAGGATAAGCAAATGGTGAAAACAACAAGCTAAGCCATCTCGCGTCATTCATGCGTCATTTTCTAACATATCATGCGCACTATCATTAAATTTCACCAAAAATTCTATCGTCATTGGCCACATGGATTAACATACTTCACTTAACTCGTTGATCGAGTATTACGAAAGCGAAAGACAAAACAAAACCAAAAACAACAAAAGACCCCAAAGCATAACAACTAAACCATAAAGCATAGAAAACATAAACAGGATTCTCAACCAACCAAACTCGTCTACCCCCAAACTTATTGTGAACACGTGGAAGCAATAAGGTTTGCGTAAAAAAGTAGTTGGGAGAAAACTTACCTGAATGCCGTGCTACTCGGTGGCGGATAAAATCCACGCCATCGATTCCATTGCCGCATCATCTCCATTATCTTCGTTGTAGCTCGAGATGTGCTGTTGTTGGGTGTAGATGGCTTCTTTGCTGCTCCATAATCGATGTCGGGTTCCGTCGATATGGTTGAGGCGACCATCTATGTGATCTAATCGATCATAAATCCCGGTCGCGCCGAGCGGGTGGCGGGTGCAATATGCCGCTTGTCTCGGGGCCACTTCGGGCTCGGCTTGCTCCTCGGCGGTTGCTCCTCGCGCGGTTGCTCGCCCTCGACCTCGCCTTGCGTGTTCACGCTGCGTCCATGCATAATGTGCGAGGAGCTCATATTCGAGTTGGCATCCGGAGTAAAGTATCGGCTTATACTGGTGAGCTCGGGATTGGGCATGCGGAAGATTGATTGGCGTTTTGATCATATAGCAGCCACAAGTAACGTCGGGGTGCCTCTTCAGAACGCTCGGGCGATAGGCACGCCTTGTCCGGGAAGATGTCGTGAGAGATCGGACTCTCGAATCGTAATCCCAAAGAAATCGGCAATGGGGTAACGAATCACTATGCATATCTTGAATTACCGAAGCGTGGATGCATATGGAAGTCTTGAGCTAAGAACATGCCGGCATGCATCTTACCGTTGAACACGGCCCAATCAAGATGCTCATATCTTGTGAGAGGGCGGTCTTGGCGTCGAGCGGCCATGCAAGGTGAATGTGAGGAGCGGTGGAAGTAACGGACATTTGGATTCCGTGTCGAGCTAGCCTTTGATCTCGAGGCATCATAATATGGGTGTGCTCGAGTTCAAGCGTCCATGAACTTTGGCCATACGCTTTGGATGTGTACTCGGCGTCCCTATGTAATTTCCTCCGGATCTCCATTGATTATGCCATTAAGTTCGTCCATGGAGAGTTGACGGGGCTCGTTGTCGATTTGGAACATGATGTAGTCCGGCATGCCATTTGTCTTGTGGACATGGAGAGTCAACAAGAATTCGAGTGTCAGGATCCGGTATGTCAGATAATTGGCTGTGATAACTGAATACAGCCCGGACCTCTCGGCCAACCACGTCACATCATTGGTGATGTCCATCTCTTGACACGTATTGAGGCACATGAAACGTGAATGCCTATGCCGTAATCTCACCAATCGATCCCAACGGTTTCTCGACAAGTCACTCGGCAGTCTGACCCCAAAATTTTCGGGATCGAATTCATCTGGTGGTGCCATGTGTGGCTCGTCGTGAGGCTCATCATGATGCTCATCGTGGAAATCATCTTGTGTCTCGTCGTGGGAAGTGGAGACAATGCTCTTGCCCTTTCGCTTGTGACCGTGAGTACTGCATATTTGTACCTAAAAGAATTTCAAAGTTAGGTGTATGAATGAAACAATCAAAACAACGTCGACCCAAAATGCTCAATATAGATTCCCCAAACTTCAACTTAATCAAATTATTTCCTATATTGTCATATGATCTTGCAAGATAACACAAAATGGGAAGAACACACACACGACCAAAATTTCAAAATTGGACGTTACGGGCGAAAACTAGCGACCACGCCTCGCGGTCGCGAGGGTGGTCGTGAGGCTCGTCGTGTCGCTCAGCAGGCAGGCGTGGCACATAGGCATGAAGCGCCTGTAGAACGCAGCATGGCCCGTGAAGCGCCATCGCGCTTAGCAAACAATGTTTTTCAAGGCTATTTCACAAATTTTTAACCCAAATCAACAATGTGGGCACATTAGGCGAACAATATCGTGTATAAGCGTTAATAAACCTATCATTGGACAAATCATGCTCAAACACCAAACAAATCTAGCAAAATAAGCCCTAGTCTCTCAAATTTAATTAAACCCACCTCAAGAGGATAAATGGAACAAATCCTTCCTAATCATGCTCAATAAATGTAAACCCATGAAGAATTAAACAAATATAGCATACCTTGGGTGGATTTGATGGAGAAATGCAAGAAAATTGGGAAGAGAGGTGCTTGTGTGCTTGAGAGGGAAGGGGCTGCTCTTTGTTTTCGAGCGTGTGTGTGTGTGTGTAGGTTAGAAGTTTGGGCAAAATAAGGGTTAAGCGCGGGTCACGAAGTGGGCGCGGGTCGGCCTGGTCGCGACGGATCTCGTGGTCGAGCTCGCGATCGCGAGCCGCCATGACTCGTCGCTCGGACAAAAAACGTTCGCTTGATTTTCGCGGCCGCCCATGCGACTCGCGGTCGCTAGGGTGGTCGCTAGGTACCTTTTTTTTTTTTTAAAAGAAAGCTATTAAACTTTGGGATCTAACAAAACAACGAAACACGACACAAACAAAGAAACACAACCAAAAACAAAAGCGAAAACAACAAAAGCGAAAGCATGTAAAGCATTGGGTTACCTCCCAACAGTGCTAGAATTATCGTCGCTAGCTCGACGGTACCTCTTATCATGGTTCGTTGAGCTTGGTCACCTTGACTTCTCGATTGAAGTGTGACTTGAAGTAGGATTTGAGTCTGGCCGTTCACTTTAAAAATGTTGCCCCAGTCAGGGCTCGTAACTCCCATTGGTAGCGCACGGTAAGCGGTATATGGCCCCGACCATCTTGACTTGAGTTTTCCGGGAAGAGACAAGTCGAGCATTGTAGAGTAACACTTCATTACCGGCGAAAATCCTTTGCACGAATGTGGAGGGCGTGAAATTCTGAGCTCTTTCCTTGTATATCCGAGAATTTCGAAAGCTTCATTCCTCCACTCGTCAAGCTCCAACGGTTGGTCACTTCTCATCATACCGCCTCTTTGAAATCCATGTTGATTCTCCTCGTCACCAATATGCTTTGTGCTCCAATTCAACCGGTAAATGGCGTGATTTACCAAATACCATTTGATATGGAGATAGCCGATGGGAGCTTTGTACGTGATCCGGTAAGCCCAAAGAGCATCGTCCAATTGTTTGGCCCAATCCTGCATGTTGAACAACCGATTTCTCTAGAATCTGCTTGATCTCTCGGTTGGCAAGCTCAGCTTGCCCGTTTGCTTGTGGATGGTAGGGGGAGGTGACTCGATGCTTCACACCATATTTGGCTAGAACGTTGCCTAGCCACTTATTATTGAAGTGCGATCCCCCATCACTGATCAACGCCCTCGGGACTCCAAATCGAGTCAGAATGTTCTTGTGAAGGAACTTGATCACTACCTTGGAGTCGATTCGTGATAGTCGGAATCGCCTACCCAACGGGAAACGTGCTCCACAAAGAAGAAGAATATCGTGTAACCACAAGACATTGGGAACGGACCCATGAAGTCGATCCCCATCGTCAAATAGTTCCACCTCCATGATGGTTTTCGTGGCATCTCGCCTTTCTTAGTGACATTCCCACTCTTTGACAACGATCACAACTCTTGATAAAAGATTGGCAATCTTTGAAGATCGAAGGCCAAAAGAATCCACCGTGGCAAATCTTTGCATTGCCTTCGTCACGCAAAATGGCCTCCAACAACGAACTATGGCACTCGTGGATTATGTTCTCCCGTTCTCCTTGGGGAACACAATGACGTATCAAACCATCGGCACATCGGCGGTAGAGATGAGGATCGTCCCAATAATAGAACTTAACATCGTGGAGAAACTTCTTTTTCAAATGACCTTTGCGATGGAGGTAAAACTCAATCACCAAATAATTGACAAAATCAGCATACCATGGTGTGCGATCAATGACGCCAAGATGTGCTCGTGCGGGAAGTTCTCCTTTATGCCAATCTTCATATCCTCTCCTTGGTGGCTTCTCCAATCGCGATAAGTGGTCGGCTACCACATTTTCGCAGCCACTTTCTATCTTTAATCTCCATGTCGAACTCTTGAAGAAGGATCCATCTCACTGATCGGGCTTTGAATCTTTCTTGGCGAACAAATGACGAATGGCTGCATGGTCACAGTGTGCGATGGTGTGGTGCCCACCAAATAAGGTCTAAACTTATCAAAAGCATAGACCACAAACAAGTAATTCCTTCTCCGTGGTGGTGTAGTTCATTTGAGCAGAGTCGAGTCTTACTTGCATAATAGATGACTCGGAAAAGCTTGTCTCGTTTACGCCCCAAAACAGCACCAATCGCCCAATCACCGCATCACACATCACTCGAGCGGTTGACTCAATCGGGTGAGACCAAAGCCGAGTCGAGATCGGGGCTAACTTCAATTTCTCGAGCGCCCCAAACACTCATTTGTGAACACGAACTTCATATCTTCTCGAGCAATCCACCACAATGGCTTCGTGATCGCCGAGAAATCCTTAATGAACCTTCTATAAAACCCGCATGACCGAGAAAACTCCTCACCGATTTGACATTTGTAGGCGGAGGTAATTTCTCGATAGCTACTATCTTTGCTCGATCCACTTCCAAACCTTTGGCGAGACCTTGTGACCAAGCACGATACCTTCCTTCACCATGAAATGGCACTTCTCCCAATTGAGAACAAGATTAGTCTCCTCACACCTGCAAAGACTTGTGACAAATTATGGAACAATGGTCGAATGAAGAGCCAAACACGGAAAAGTCGTCCATAAAGACTTCCATAATATTTTCGATCAACCCATGGAAGATGGACATCATGCACCTTTGGAACGTGGTGGAGCATTGCACAATCAAGCGGCATTCGCTTATAGGCGAAAACTCCATACTGGACAAGTGAACGCCGTCTTGTGTCGATCTTGAGGCGATGGCAATCTGATTGTACCGAATATCCATCGAGAAAACAAGAGAACTCATACCCGCTAGTCCGTCCAACATCGATCAATAAAGGCAAGGGAAATGGTCTTTCCTCGTGGCGTGTTTAGAGCACGATAGTCGATGCAAACTTGCCATCTATTACGAGTCTTGTTGCCACAAGCTCGTTTGTCTCGTCTCTGATCATCGTGATACCCCCTTTCTTGGATACCACTTGAGTAGGGCTAACCCACTCGCTGTCGGATATGGCATAGATCATGCCTGCGTCTAAGAGCTTCAACACTTCTTTCTCGACGACCTCTTGCATTGCCGAATTCAATCGGCGTTGAGGTTGCACCTTGGCTTGTATTCATTCTCCAACAGATCCGGTGCATGCAAATCGGTGACCCTTGATATCGTAAATCGTCCACCAATCGCAGACTTGTACCGCTTCAAAGACAACCATCGTTTACGGGTCTCCTCATCGATCAAAGCCGAAGATATTATCACCGGCACGCCTCATCGCCTCCTAAGAAGGCATCTGCGCAGTGGTCCGCAACTCTTTCAACTCCATCTTGGGTGTAGTCTCTTCCTTCTTCACCACGGCGTCCTCTCCTCCAATCGGCTTCCTCACATCCAAATAAGGCACTGACTCCTCGGGGAGGGCCTTGACTTCATCGATGGACTCAAGATACTCTAAAATCTCGTCACACGCCTCATCAAGGTCTGCGGGTGAGAAAATCGAGTTCTGCATACAAAACTCCACCGGATCAAGTTGATTGAAAGTGAGTGGGCGACAGCTGCTCTATAACTCGACAATCTTCCATGGTCTTCTCGTCAGGCTGCTTCATAGCATCATATATAGAGATTTTCATCTCCTCGTCGTTGACTCGGAAGGTGAGATCTCCATCTTGTACGCCTATCAATGCTCGCTCGTAGCTAGGAATGGTCGCCCGAGAATAAGAGGTGTATTCCATCCTACCGCATGTCGAGAACAACGAAATCGGTGGGAAGATGAAATCTCGAACTTTCACGAGCACGTCCTCCACTATCCCTTTCGGATAAGTCACCGATGTGTCTGCCATCTGAAGAGCTATGGTGGTCGGCTTGATCTCCCCAATCTCCAATCTGTTAAAATGGACAACGCATCGATTGATGCTTGCCCCAAATCACACGTAACCTTGGAGAATGTCGTCCTCCGATGACACATGCTATGGTGAAGTCGCACGGATCTTTCTCGCTGAGCTGCAACTTCTTTGCGAGACAAAGATCGCACTCTTGAGAGATGATTTATCGTCTCGAATTTCCCAAGCTTCTTTTATCGGGCAACGGCATCCTTCGAAACTTAACGTAACCGGCATATCTCGAAGTGCATCAAGTAAAGGAATATTGATGTGCACCTTTGGAACATCTCCATGAACCGGTTAACTTCTCATCGTACTTGGGCTTGGCTAAGCGGCTTGGAAACGGAATTGGAGGCACGACGTGAAATTTCTTCACAACTTGCTCTTGCGATCAGCCTCGCGACCGCAAGGTGCGATCGCCAGCATATGTACAAAGATCTTCTTCGTCTTGGACGCTGGCGCGTTTCTCGGGCGCTAGGTGCGGCGTCTGGCTTCAGATGATTTCGCGACCGCTTGAATTACTCGCGACCGCCAGGTCGCTCGCTAAGGTCCTCGGATCGACATGTCGCGGGCGTTTTACTTGTTGCGCCGTTGAGCCGCTCGTGAACTCGCCGCTATATTCCTCATGCGTCGGGCTCATGATCGCGAGCTCGATCGCAGATTCTTTCTCTTTGTCCGCTTTCACCGTTCGCCTCCTCGTGACTTTGATAAGCTCGCCCACCTCAATTGAATGGCATTACGGTGATTTTAGGGTTTACCTCCGTATTACTCGGAAATTGGCCCGACTTGTGCTGCCCATTCTCACAGCGACTATCGACTTATTTGATTCTCCATCATCTTCATGTGCTTTCCATAGCCATCACGGTGGACTCAAATGATTGATCTTACGCGGTGTTGCTTATAAGCAATTACGATTCGTTGCAATTGTTGGTTGCTTACAACCAACCGCTTCATCATGTCCTCTAGACTCGGCTTCTTCGTCTCTTGAATCACTCCATTCGAATCGAGAAACACAGGCGAGGTCGTTGAAAATTGTTGGGGTTGGCGTACGAGAAATTTGGGTGACTTCTGTTGTTCGGATTGTACGCCGGATTCCCCCCAAGACGGTTATTCCTCTGATTTATGTAATTCACGTCCTCAGCCTCGTTTATCTCTGACTCGGCAGCATTTATCTGAGCCACGCCTTTTCCTTTCCTTTCTTTCTCAAATTGGCTTTTAACAAGGTGAACATCTCCATAATATTGTCGTATTAATCACCTTCAACGGTAGCAGCCTTCACCACGGTGTCCTTCCATCGCCATCGATAGCTGCGTCATACGCCATCTCTTCTATGATGCGGTGGCCTCGTTCACACGTCTGTTCAAAAGGCAACCCCCACCGATGCATCAACAATGCTCTCGTGTGAGGTGTCACCGTCAGAAACCGGGTAATCTGCCTCCTCGAGAATCCGTCTGCCGGGCACCTTCTCAATAGGCCCTGAATCTTTCCCACGACTCGAATAAGGATTCATCTCCTAAGCGGGAGAAGTGGGAAATCTCGGCTATGATCTTCTGTGCCTTAGCCGGAGGAAAGTACTTCGAAAGAAATTTCTCACACTGAATTGCCCAACTGTTGATGCCCGTACGATCTAAGGTCTTGAACCAGTCCTTTGTTTGATTTCGAGAGAAAATCCGAACATACATCCGGATTGTGTCTTGTGGCACCCATTCTGTTTGATGGTGTCACAAATGTCGAGATAGGTCTCGAGATGGGCGTTCGGATCCTCTGTGACTCCTCCTCCGAACTGTTCCCCTTGAACCATGCTGATTAGGGCCGGCTTCAGCTCAAAATTGTTAGCGTTTACTTCTGGGCCCCATCCGCCTCCTTGAAATTGCTCGGTAGGAGGTCTGTACATATAATTCAACGGTCTTGCCGCCTCCGGAGCAGGGACAACGAGTCCCATAGTCGCCAATTGTGTTGCAGATTGTAAAGTCCGCTATGAGGCAGATTATTTCGAGAACGCCGTTGTTGATTCCCGCCATTGCTTGCTGTCTCTTCTCTCGTCTCCTTCTCCTCTTGTGAGTGATTTCGATCTCGGGATCAAAACGCTGTTCAGGAGGTCCCTGGGACCTTGTGAACATAAACTACCTGGAGAACAAGAAGAAAAATCAGCTCTGGCGAGAACAAATAAAAATAAAATAAAATACAACTTGAATTAATAATTCCAAATCGTCAAATTATTCCTATGAAATCTTAACAATCCCCGGCAACGGCGCCAAAATTTGATCGCTTATTTTCTAACACGAAAAGGTGTAAGTATAGGGTAAGCGAAGTATCGTATCCATGGATGTAATGCCGAAAACACGTAAGCTAACTCAACGAGGATTCATCATTATCCGAGCAACAAACATGGTTTGGTAAGATTTTAGGGCTTGAAATCAATCCAAAGCAAAGGTAACAAAAAGAAAGTAAATTAAAGCAATAAACACTCGGATGTTTGAAAGCAGAAAGGCGACTAACCCAGGGTTGCATTAATCCTATCCACAACGTATGTTTATCCTGCTCCTATTAACCAATTTTAATCCGATAAGATGGAAGATCACATATATAACCGACAATTTACATTACGAAAAGCGGTCAGAGATTACTAGTTTTCCTATTCTCATTACGTCTCTAGGTGAAAACAAGTAACTCCAAACGGATCACAAAGAATATGCTTCCTACGAATATCCTATCTACCACGACTCAAGGCTCATTCGTATCATGCATTCGATATCGATTGACAATTAACACAATTACGTAATTAACCGACAACTAAATATGCATCAAGATTGATCAGAAATCAACACATATAAATAAGCACAATCGAATCATGAATCAATGCATGGACGGTAAATAGCGATAATGAGAATCACAACATATAGGATCGAATCATGCAAACCCTAGGATTAGAACGAAAAACTAGCCAGACATAATAAACGGAATGAAATACGATTTAACCATAAAGACGGAAATTAAATATATAAAACCCGTGATGTAGCGTTGGATGAACACGTTGGGCTTGAATCCCAACCTCAGCGAAAAATGGAAACTTGCATAGATTGTCCGGACGAAACATTAGGATCGTGACAAAGCGTAAAACTAACGAAGAACAATGCGTAAAACAACTCTAGAATGAAACTATATGGAAGCTAAAGCTAAAACTCGAAAAACTTATGAAAAACCGAGAAAAGGGGCTCGAATCGTGGGTCGAAGTTGGGGGCGCGGTGTTGCCATATATATAGGCACACCCCAAACCCTGTTTTTTCATACGCTGCCGTCTCGCGACCACCCTTCGCGATCGCTAGGTGCGGTCGCGAGGTAAGTCTCGGCGCGCCCTCTCGCCCGCTGTCGCCTCTTGCGCCCGCTTGGTTGGCTCATGACCATGGCTAGCGGTCGCTAGGAATTACGATCGATCGCGCGAAATCGCCCAATGACTTTCTGCTGGGCTTCGTCATGGGCACGTTATCGCGATCGCGGTGTCTTTGGGTTCTGCGCGTGTTTCTAGCGGCCATCCTAGCGACCGCTAGGTTGGTCGCTAGAAACAGGGCAGTGTATATTGGCTCGCGTCGCTCCTTGCTTCGATTTTCAACATATGGACCTACACAACACCAAAAGAACACCCAAGCGCAAGATCTTCTAGAAATAGATAAAACATTAAGAATCGATACGTAAACGCACATTAAACGAGCTAAACTCATCTTCAAATATCAACTATAAACGTGTAAAATGTGCGTTTATCAAGAACCTCATAGGTTTAAAGAGAGATAAGAAGTTAGAAAGGAAACCAAGTCTTTTAACAATGCTCGAAGAAGAGACAATGGTGACGAAAGCAACTCTGTCAAGTTCCTAAGAAAGGATGACAACAAAAGCGACAGCATGACTTTTCCTCAAGACATGGGGCAAAGAAGGTCGACATTTAAAGAAATGCAGCAGAGACAATATCCTTTCTTAGACTCAGCGTCTCGGGATCTTGATGACCTACTCGAAGAAGGACCGTCGAGCTACCAAGTGAAGCGACCAAATGAGGTAGGACGAACTGAAGATCCAAGATATTAAAAATATCATCGATTGATCGGGCATCCCATACATGACCGCTTCATCTTCAAAGAAAAGATCATGCGGCTAGCTCAAGAGGAAGATATCACTCAAGAGGAAAATGTCTTGACAAATATCGTCATCCCCGAATCGACGACATCTTCGAAGGCATTGGGGCATTGTATGAAACGACAAACCAAGTAAAGATCAAGTCGAGTCAATTGTGATCAATGACGAAGATGTTTTGGCAATTACATTCTCAAACGAGGATTTGCGGCTCGGGTGCGAGCCTCATAATAGGCCACCGTTCGTGAGTCGCTTCACCCACGAGCAAAAGTCAATAGGATTCTCATCGATGGAGAATCGCATCAACATCTTACCATTAAAACGCTGAAGCAACTGGAAATTCGAGAGATGACTTGTCCGGCGATCGGTTAATGATCCAAGGATTCAACCACGAAGGACAAAGGCCATTAGGCGCCATAAGGTTGAACTTTCGATGGAAGACATGAGTTCAATCGCACTACTTCATGTAATTGATGCCACAACGTCATACAATATGCTTCTTGGTCGGCCACGGCTGCATGAAAATGGTGTCTGTTCGACCAAATTGTTCTTCGATCGCCGCAATAGTACGAGGTCCTTATAGAACGGTAAGGTCGACCCAAGTTGAATCTCGAGGAAGGCTTAATAGGGCTACGGTTTTATGTCAAACACGAGCGAGAAAAGAAAACTAACGTCCTAACATAAAGGGCTGTCACGGAAAGGACGAAAGGGAAAATAAAATAAGAGAAAACAAATGCACTTGGACAACAAGAGGAATTGATGATACACGGAATTGGAGACGGTGTTCTAGGGTTCGAATCTATCCTCACAACTAATGAATCAAGGACCGTACACAATGCATCAAACACCCACGCTTCTCACCCTACGGCCAACACTAACTAATCTCTCGACACGTCGATGTTAGACTCGAACTTAATGACGTGAGATCTCTCAACCACCCTACCATCAACTACGAAGGATATTTCACTACAAATGCACACAATAGCAAAACCCTATCCACATATATCAATTACCCAACAACAAACCAATCTCTCGATCACTTTCGTTGTCAAACTTCATATTTAATATAAATCTGCTCTCGCATATCTTCATAATCAAATATAAGCACACAATCAACCTACACTATTCTTTCGAACACCATGTATGAAGATCATGAAATAAACAATTTATACGAATAGGAAAATCACAAATCATCAACCCAACAATCACGATTCAAAATAAGAACACCTTAACATGTATTATTCTACAAATCATAATTTATCTCATGGTAGAAATGATTCTAATCCCGATTACATAGACATAATTAAAACCAGAAAAACTTACAACCATTTCATAGATAAATTCATCTTCCAAATATCCGGAATCGTACAATCCACTTGCTAATCCAAGCACAAAATAATTAAAAGGAAAAAGGAAAGAAAAAGAAAGGAAAAAGAAAAAGAGAAGGAACTGACGTCCGAAAATAATAATAAGAACTAGGGTTTTCAGGTGTTAAAACAGTATTTATAGCAGACATAATTTCACGCCCAGCGCCGGACGGAGCGCAGCGCCAGACGCGAGGAGTTTCTGGACGGAACTACATCAGCACCCCAGCGCCGGACAGAGCCAAGCGCCGGACGCGCCAAGCTTCTGGACGCACGTCCAGCGCCGGCCGAGTCAGCGTCGACGCGGATGGAGGGATAGGCGCGAAGGAGGTCGCGGCGACAGCTGGAGTCACAGCAAGACTGGGCGGCGGCGCGAGGAATGCGCCCGTAGGGGCGTGGCGCGCGAGGAACGGCGCCGGCCGGGCGTAGGCATCGCGGAGGGGCGCAGCGCCCGCTGGATCTGCAGCGCCGCTAGGGTCGCATGCTGAGGAGCGTAGCGCCAGCTGGGGTCGCATGTGGGCGCGCTGCGCGGCATGCGTGACAGGCGGGGGCGCTGGCGCGGGCGTGGCGTGCGTCGATCGAGTCATCTGGCAACCGACGTTTGCTCGGTTCTTCTCGATCGAATTCGATTTGCAAACCGTTTGCGCCACGAACTCCTGTCGAGATGCTCTTCAATAAACTTGATTCTTGGCAGATTCAATTCATCCCATTTAATGCCGATTTTCTGCAAAACATTGAAACGAACGAAGTAAGTTCGAATCGATAAATATTAATTAAACCAACGGCATAAATAGAACAAACCATAGAAAATGACACACAAAACAATACCAAAAATCAGCACAAATTCATACTAAACAACTCCCCCACACTTATCCATTTGTTTGTCCTCAAGCAAAGTATATACTATTAAGAATAGGAAGGATAATTCATACAACTTCACTCTTAGTCTAATCAATCAAACCTTATTGCTTCCCCCCACACTTGGTGTTTACGCATTCAAAGATAATGTGAAATAAATCTAGGACGGCAATTGATTTCTAATAAATAAAAGGGTAACCTGCTTTCGGACTCCAACTCTCCGTTAGGGGTAAACTAACTAATGTGGTCACCTTTAGCATCAAGTTTTCCTCTTTTTTTTTAAGCACAAAGAATGTTTTAACAGATTACGAACAATGTTCGAAAGGTGAACCCTCGATGAACTCGAGTTTCCTATCGTGGTTTCCCATGTCCATTTCTCAAATTACGAGAAGAGGATGTAATCCCATCCTCCATTTCAACAATCTCATTTTCTACTCTTTTTCACTCATTTTTTTAATCAAAAGATGAAACAAGTATATAGGTAACCACAATGTTAACACTACCCCTAACATTAGTCGGACAAATCACATCAATTCTCCCTATTCATTTTCTATCAATCACAATCCGTCAATTCACATTACACTCGAACCATATACCACCAAAAGTTTCGAAATTAAAAGCAGTTTGACCAATACCACAAAGCTTAGTTGCACAAATCAACATCCTAACTTACTCAAGATATACAACACTTGAATTCAAGAAATCAAAATAAGCATAAATTCGCATCACCAAGCATACAAATAGATAAGTGCGCGACACGAAAATGAATAATCATCCCCACATTTTAATCCGAGTAATCGTCCCCGGTGCTCCAAACATTAATAATACAAAAGGCCGTAGAGGATGATACTTACGATAATGAGCGGTGTGCGCTTGCGAGTTGGAGCATCAAGGCTTCACCACATGGATTAAAATGTCCTAACTCAAGAATGATAAACACCGAAACCTACACCACGTAAAACCAAAACAAAGACGAAAACACAAACACAAGAAAAAACCAAACGAAAACAAAACAAAATAAGAAACTCGTGGGTTGCCACGCGCAGCTTCGCTTCAATGGCACGAGCTCCATTAATCAAAACGGACTATCCATAGTCCTTCACCGCAGGAATACCATCTCAACCAGAGCATCGGAGTTACAAGATAAGCACAAAGGGCGGTTAAGGTAGATTAATGAATTAATTAAGTTCAAATCAAACATCCTATTCTTCAAAGAAAATAGATAACCGACTCCAACGACAATACTTTGGAGAATTAGATATTGAAAATTATAAATGCTACCTTAACGCTTGTCCTCTCCTCATCCTTCAACTGGATCGGAAGACCTCTATTTGTTCACACTTAGTCTCGGCTTGATGAATCCTTGACTCTTCACTTTCATCAACTTCCCGATTCTCCCTCAACTTCATCATCATCATAGACTATGATAGAAGAGGTTTGCTCAATTGTCTCGGCATCTCCTCCACACTTTGGTTGTGGACCAATTCTTCCACTATCCCGGCTAACCGACTGACTTGAGTCTCTAAACGCTCGATAGGTGTTTCCAAAATCTCGAACCTTTGTTGACTCGTCTGTACGAAAGACGTCAATGTGTCTTCCAATGTCGGCTTCACCGTGGACTCGCTGAATGAAGCCCGCAATGACTCCTCCAATGTTGGCTTAACCGCGGCTTCACCACCGACTCGCTTGAATGAACGCTGCAATGATTCCTCCAATGTCGGCTTCATCGGGCGGCTTCACGGTGCCGACCTGAATGAACGCTGCAATGACTCCTCCAATGTCGGCC
Source organism: Salvia rosmarinus (assembly GCA_036937905.1). NCBI lineage: Eukaryota > Viridiplantae > Streptophyta > Magnoliopsida > Lamiales > Lamiaceae > Salvia > Salvia rosmarinus. The sequence goes on from CM072814.1 coordinate 12,976,060, forward strand.
CATCTACCGTTGTTGGAAGAAGAGGTCCGACTACATGAAGAACTCGAGGATGCCTCAAGAGGGATCATAGGCTCGATGCTCACGACCGACGGGTATCCTCAAAATAGTCGAATTGGGCTCCTTCTTCAAAGGAAGAATTTGCCCAATCGACGAGCTTTCCTCCTCCAAATCTGTATGACCATATTCGTATCGCGGTAACCCGCATTAACAGACACCAACTACAAAAACAAGATCACACGCACACGGTTGGAGAAAGCGAAACAAAGAAAAAGAAAAGAAAGAAATAAAAAGAAGAAGCACGGGAAGAAAGCAGAAAAATAAACGACACAAAACCAAAAGCCTAAAGCCTTCCCCGAACGGCGCCAAAATTTGTTCGACCAAATTGTTATTTTCATCGCTTCGCAATAGTACGAGGTCCTTATAGAACGGTAAGGTCGACCCAGTCGAATCTCTCGAGGAAGGCTTAATGAGGCTACGGTTTTATGTCAAACATGTATGTAAAAGAAAAACTAACGTCCTAACATAAAGGGCTGTCACGGAAAGGACGAAAGGCAGGAAAATAAAATAAGCGAGAAAACAAATGCACTTGGACAACAAGAGGAATCGTGGATACGAAATTGGAGACGGTGTTCAGGGTTCGAATCTATCCTCACAACTAATGAATCAAGGACCGTACACAATGCATCAAACACCCACACTTCTCACCCCACGGTCAACACTAACTAATCTCTCGACACGCTAATGCTAGACTCGAACTTAATGAAGATCTCTCAACCACCCCACCATCAACTACGAAGGATATTTCACTACAAATGCACACAATAGCAAAACCCTATCCACATATATCAATTACCCAACAACAAACCAATCTCTCGATCACTTTCGTTGTCAAACTCATATTTAATATAAATCGCTCGCATATCTTCATAATCAAATATAAGCACACAATCAACCTACACTATTCTTTCGAACACCATGTATGAAGATCATGAAATAAACAATTTATACGAATAGGAAAATCACAAATCATCAACCCAACAATCACGATTCAAAATAAGAACACCTTAACATGTATTATTCTACAAATCATAATTTATCTCATGGTAGAAATGATTCTAAACCCGATTACATAGACATAATTAAAACCAGAAAAACTTACAACCATTTCATAGATAAATTCATCTTCCAAATATCCGGAATCGTGCAATCCAATTGCTAATCCAAGCACAAAATAATTAAAAGGAAAAAGGAAAGAAAAAGAGAAGGAACTGACGTCCGAAAATAATAATAAGAACTAGGGTTTTCAGCGTTAAAACAAGATTTATAGCAGACGAAATTTCACGCCACGGACGGAAAGCGCAGCACGGACGCGAGGAGTTTCGAGGCGAACTACATCAAGACCCAGCGCCGGACGGAGCAAGCGCCGGACGCGCTAAGCTCGACGCACGCCCGCGCCGATCGGGAGTCAAGTGCCGACGCGGATGGAGGGATAGACGCGCGCACGTAAGGAGGTCGCGCGCCGGTGGAATCACTGCGCCAGCCGCCGGGACGGCGCGAGGAACGCAGCGCCATTGGGGCGTAAGTGCTGCGAACGCAGCGCCTGCCCAGTTGGTTGCGCTACCGGGCGTAGGGCACGCACGGAGGAGCGCGGCCGCCGGATACGCTGTCACCGGGTCGCATGCTGCTGGAGGAAGCGCGGCGCCAGCTGGATACAGCGCCAGCGGGGTCGATGTGGGCGAGGGCGCTGCGGCGTGCACGACGGGCGAGGGGCACGGGCACGCCGGCTGGCGTGCGTGCGATGAAGTCGTGCGCGGCTTCGACGTTTCGCTCGGTTCTTTCTCGATCGAATTCCGATTTGCGAACCATTTGCGCCTACGAACTCCTGTCGAGATGCTCTTCAATAAACTTGATTCTTGGAAGATTCAATTCATCCCATTTAATGCCGATTTTCTGTAAAACATTGAAACGAACGAAGTAAGTTCGAATATATAAATATTAATTAAACCAACGGCATAAATAGAACAAACCATAGAAAATGACACACAAAACAATATCAAAAATCAGCACAAATTCATACTAAACAGTGTCATCCATTCTACATTGCATCAATGCCTCAAGTATCGTCAGGATGGTGTCGTGAGGACAGTGGTTGGTGATCACAAGCCTTTCACAGAAGCTGAGTCATATTTTGCTGATGCCAAATTCTACATAACAAAGACAACAAAATAAGAAGTAATTGAGCATGGCAAGGAACTTGAAGTCGATCCGATTGTCAAGAATAAAATGTCTCTCTCCAAGATGGACTCATTCGAGGGACTGACGATGCCTCTGACCAAGATCGATGCTAAAAGACCAACTCCTCCACCTCTTCAAGGGTTTGTTCGACCAAAACAAAGCAATGTTATCGAACATGGAGAATCTTCAGACAACGAACTCACTAAGCATTTTGGTCCAAAGGCATATAAACTCCTCGTCAATGCTGGATGCGATCCTCAAGGAAGCTCTATGCTGAAGCCTCACTTGAAGAAGAAAGATAATGTGGTCTAGAATACCAAAGTGGGTTTAGGATTTGTGCCAAAAGCGCCTATTCGAATCACCATCAAAAGGGCGGCTTCATCTCACTACATATCTACCAGTATATGCAAGTCAACCTCGACGATATGGAAGTTGGGGCAACAACTCAAAAGTTGTTGAAGTGCTACTATTCCTGAAGTGTAGCGGTGAAAGCTTGTACATATGTACATAGATCAAAACAAAAGCACAAAAAAAATCAAGAAAATCCAAAAGTCAAAAAATGAGAAAGCAAGAAAACCAACAAAAAAAGCAAGCATGCTCCATGACGCACGAGCCTAAACTGCTTGTTAACTTTAAGGAAAATCAAACAAAGAGCAAGATGCTCCATGACGCACGAGCTTAAAATGCACGTCACGAAAAAAAATCAACAAACAAAAAGCAAGCATGCTCCATGACGCACGAGCCTAAACTGCAGGTCACTATGAAGGAAAATCAACAAAAAAAGCAAGACAGCTTCATGACGCACGAGCCTAAACTGCACGTCACTATGAAGAAAATCAAATACAAATCAAGACAACTCCATGACGCACGAGCCTAAACTGCACGTCACGCCAAAAAAAAATAGCTCCATGACGCACGAGCCTAAACTGCATGTTACTCCTGGCCCGCATGAGTATAAACTGTGCACGGCACTCTCCTAAAACACAAGTTGATCTTTTGAACTACATTTTGACTTGATCCCTTTCAAAAGGGTACGTAGGCAGCTTAGATATCTTCTAAGTTCAGTCATGATATGTGTTTTTCTCCTTCGAGTTACGTGGTGAAACTAATCATAAATTGCACTTGAGTTGGGTGATCAAAATTCATACTTAGACTATTAAAGAAAATGATACAAGCTCGAAGAGCGGTAAAGTGAAAATTGTAAAAAGCAAAAGCGATCGTGGGCAAAAACCAGAGATGATGGATTATTCATTACTCATTGTCAACACATTTTAATAACGACCTCAACTTCGAGTGCGGTTCTACGCTTTGAAGATGATTGCTGTTAACTCCAGCTCATTGTTGTCCAACCTTGCTTGAGATGGCCTCACTGATAATCCCAACACCATATCATTGACCTCGATTTGAGATCACGACGACTGATAAATCCACCGCGGTTGAGAATACTGTTGCTAGCTTCTCATCCGCAGATGGTACACAACTTAGCTTCATCTTCACGGATGTCGACATCTTCTAGCTTCATCTCCGTCGATGATACAACTTCTAGCTTCATCTTCACGGACGCTTCACAACTTCTAGCTTCTCCTCCGCAGATGGTACACGAACTTCTAACTTCCTCTTCATGGATGTTATGCACTTCAGCTTCTCATCCGCAGATGGCACACGCTTCTAGCTTCCTCTTTGTGGATGCTACGACTTCTAGCTTCTCCTCCGCCGATGGTACACGACTTCTAGTTTTCCTTCGTGAATGCTACTTTTAGCTCGCCGAGGACGTGATGTCAATACTATGCAAGTCATCGCCGGGTCTTTCTTTCGAATGGAAAAGACCGCCAATGCCGCTGCTGCGTCTTCCATCAGAATATGATATCGTCTCCATTGCCGCATTGTCGCATATGCCAAGAAAAAAAGCCATTACTCCTGCAGAAAAAATGAGGACGACATCTGTGACAAATGCGAAGCGAGAATAAAAAAACTCAAAGTCTTGGAGTTAATCAAATGTGAAATCTTCAGTTGATCGATTCTTAAGCAAAGAGGCTCCGAGTTGAATTATGAAAATGTATGTACTAAAAAAAAATGAAAAAGAATCAAGATAATTTATTACACTCAAGTCATCAAAAAAAAACTGTAAGTGATTATTAAAAAATTGCAGCCCAATTCTCTCTTAGCCCACACTTGAAAAAAAAAAAAAAACAACAAAAGAGGGCCCAATTGCTGAATTTCTTTTTCATAACCATCGGCCCATTTCTAAAAAAAGGCAGCCCACATTTAAAAATGGGAGCAAGAGCATAAACTCCTAATCTGTATCTCACGCCCCGTTTCTCGACCACACGAACAAACTCACAAATCCCTAATCTATCTATCTCTCTCTCCAATAACCGCGACCCATCTTCCCTTCTCTGATCGACGTCGCGTCTCCGGCGGTACATAGCTGTCGGCGACTGCCGCCACGTCGACCTCTATCCCCCACCTCCGCCTCTTATCTGCTCCGCACGACACACACACACAGAGAGAGAGACCCATATCTCTCATTCTCACATCTGTACGCCGCCGGCGACCACCGCGTCGGCCAGCCACTCTCCCTACCACCCAAAATCACCGATCACAGAGGCGGAAAACAACAGCAAAGACCTCTTGAGCTGGAGGCCAAGCCTGGCGGCGTCTCATCCGCTTCAACCTTAGAATCAAAACTCTTTGTATGCAAGAAAGATGTCCATTTTCCTGCTTCCAATGCTTCTCGTCAGAAGCCCACCATGGCTTATCTGCCCAAGAGCCAATTTCTGGGAAAGGTGAAGGACTTCTAAGGAGTTCTATCAGAATCGAACAAAAAAACTGATGGACGATCCAAAGAAACGCCCCAATAGTTATGCTATTGAGTAATCAATTGAAATGTATCTAAATACATTTAGATGGATCTCATGTTGGGTATTACTGATCTTCACACACCGGAGGCCATTGCTGTAGTCGATTCTGCGAGGGCCGATTATCAACCACCAGTTCGTATGGTGGAAAGCAGCATTGGGTCAGAAGATGAAGATAGCAGTGATGACACTGGATTTCCACATGAAAAAGAGGATTCTGGAGGAAGTTTCCATCATCCCATCGAAGCGCCTCCGTAACAACGTCACCAACTTCTTCGGCGAAGTCAGGAGCTACGCTGAAGCAGCGCCGCCTATCCTCAATTCCCTCTCAAATCATTGCAGTACAGCAGCAGCATCTCCGACGATGCCGTTACCACCAGTTCGCGGCTGGAATCAGCTCCGCCACAGTTTCTCTGCCACCTGGATCCAAGCTACCATCACGTAGCCTCGACACTGCCGTCCAACGCCGTCGTCGCCACCATATCTTTCCGATGCCAGTGCGCGTCGTGCTACCTCCATCTACAGCCGTGGTTCCTCCAGTCGCCACTGCGCGTCATCTCCACTCGGCGTCGCCTCTAGTCGCCCGCCCGCCCGCCTCTGCTCAGGTCAAGACGCACCACCTTCGCTCCGCGTCGCCTCCGCTCCAGATGTCGCCCTCTCCGCCGTCTCGAAACGCACCGATGCCACTGCCATCCGGCACCACCGTCACAGCCATCGTGCCATATCTTGGCCGCGAATAGCAACTTCGTAGCTGCCGTCATGCCTCCCTCTTCGGATCTCACGCACGATGGGGACCCCAACAGCAATGTCGCGTCTCTTCTCTTCACGAAAAACAGCATCACCATCTCCAATGACGTAGCCACCGTGCGTGGTCGGTCCATCTCCAGCAGCCCCAAGTCGCCGAGGCCCTGTATGGCTCCTCTACTACCTTCTGATGGGTGAGTGCAAATATTTGGTTTGTCTGCTGACTCCAACAGATCCTGACACAACAACACTATTCCAGAATGAAACTCGATAGGAGTACAAAACTAAAAAATGTTGTGTGGTATTTGAGAATATTAGCCTATTCATGAAGAGAGATGAGAAGAAGATATTTCAGAAGCTGTGTAGGGAGTCTCTGGGGAGTCTCAGTGGCTGTCTCTAAGTTTTATCTGTCTGGGTTCTGCTCGAAATATTTGGGCATAGAGATGGAAAAGATGAAAGTGAAGATGCTATTGTTGGGTTTGTGAAGGATGGAAATGACTCAATTTATAGAAGAAAGATGAGAGGCAAAATCTCTCTGAATTTGCTATCTCAACAAACTCCACTGCAGTATTGAACAAACTCTGCAGCAAACCAAAGCTCTCAAACAACCTTCAATAAATGCAATGTGAAGGACAGGCTCCTGCTGCCTTGTAACAAACTCTGCACAGTGCAATACCGTTTTGGACAACAACAAAAAAGAGCCAGTACGTCTGCCAAAAAAGAAAAGAAAAAAAGGAAGTGTGGGCTGCCAAAATGGGCCGTGAATTCAATTAAAAAGGGAATGTTAGAGATCGAAAGAAGTGGGCTGCTTTTAATTAATGGAAGCTATGTGGGCTGTCGAAAATTAAAAATGGACCGTGAACTATAAAAAGAGATGTTGGTCCCTGAATTCAATTAAAAAAAGAAAGAAAAGGGAATGTTGGGCTCGGTTGAAAATGAATGTTGGGCTTAATTAAAAATGGATGTTGGGCCGTATATTTAACTTAAGATTGGGCTGTTATTTGATCTCAAGAAGCCCAATAGTTAAATCAAGAAGAGGGTGTATTGTTGATTTAAATGATTATATAGGCCGATTGGGGAGTAAAACCATGAAGTTCAAAATCAAATACAAATTCAAATTTCAAAAATCAAGTTCAAGAACTCCTAAATACGAGTATAAACTGTTTATATATTCAATTCAAATTCAAGAACTCCTAAATACGAGTATAAACTGTTTACAAATTCAAATCCAATTCAAGAACTCTTAAATACGAGTATAAATTATTTATAAATTCAATTCAAATTCAAGAACTCCTAAATACGAGTATAAACTGTTTACAAATTCAAATCCAATTCAAGAACTCCTAAATACGAGTATAAACTGTTTACAATTTCAATTCAAATTGAAGAACTCCTAAATACGAGTCTAAACTGTTTACAGATTCAAATCAAGTCCAAGAACTCTTAAGTATGAGTATAAACTATTTACATATTCAAATTCAAGAACTCATCGACAAGAGTCTAAACTATCAAAATGAATTTCGAGACTCGTCCATTTCCAAGATAACTCGTCCATGAACAAGTCTCGACGGGACAATTTGTAGACAATTAAAAATTGTTAGCAAATTATATTGGGTCACATGTAAAACATGAATTAAATAATTAATTATACTTCTATTTTATTAATGGAATTTATTCCAAAATTAAATAGATATGTGATTAATATTTAATTTTATCGACAAATAAGAGAATGACATGTGGCAACGACATCGGAGAGGAATAATCACTCAAATTGTGCCAAATGAACCATAAAGGCCCATAAGCTCAAGCCCATAAGCCCAAGCCCATAAGCTCAAGCCCATAAGCCCACTAACCTAAATCTATAAATAGGGTGAAGGCTCTCATAAATGAGAGGAGGGTGAATTGAAGTGAAGTGAAGACTTCAAGAGCTCAAGACACTCGAAGAATCCTCTCAAGCATTCTCCGACATTCAAGTCTTCAAGCATTCATGCGTTCTTCGCAAATCACCACGTTCTTCGCCAAGATCATCCTCCAAATCAAACCAAGTTGAAGTTCAATTCGGAAACAAGGTGAAAGCCTCCGCGTTGGCGCTCAAACTCAAGATCTTCAAACGTTCTTCAACATATCAACCCAAACCGACAGTTGATTTGAAAACAAGCCAAGGTCCTTCGGATCAACGCCATCAAATTCAAGCTTCAAGTTCAAGGAGATCAAGGAATCACATCCTCCAAACAACTCAAGAACATCAAGATCGCTCAAGAAATCATATCAAGAGAAGAATCGGAGGACAATAGAGATCGAACTCATCTCAAATACATCAAATCCCAAATTCAATTAATTTTGTAGACAATTTTGTATTTATAAAATTTAAATACAAAAAATTGTGTTACAAATAGATTCATAACACAACCAATAAACACGTAAGAAGGAAAATGTTTATGACAAACATGTTACTGGAGTTCTGATAAGCTCAGAAGGTTGTAGAATCTCCGCTAAAACCGTTGTGTTCATCAAGACCAACTTTTGCCTTCTCTTTCCAAACATAATCTCCTTAAATCAGACACAATAAACGTGCATTTAACTATTTGTGCGTGTATTAAACGTGTATAGTAATCATATTCTAAAAAAAATAATATAGATATTGATTGGGCTTATTTTACGCACATATTATGTATTATTATTGGTGTATTTTGGCTCCAAGTGGAGATTTAATTGTGCTTATATTGATAATTTAAGATTTCATGGTGCACTCATTAATGTTTTATGTTTTTACGGTATTTTGTAGGGATGGTAAGCAAATGGAAATTCTTGGCATTATTTTGGATGGAGTTTTGAAGCATGAAAGAACTAAAAATGTCATGCAGATGCCCATACTGCACTTTGGACGATAATGACGTGAATTAAGTGGATTTTGAAGGCATTTTGTAATAGGCCTCAAATATTGATTTATGCTTCTTTAGTTATTATGTTGAATTATCTAATAGTGTCCTTATTATATTAGAATAGGTTTTCCCACTTAATAGAGGATTAGATTAGATTTGATAAAATTTAAAATAGGATATTGTTTATCCTATTTTAATCATTCCTTTGGGAGACAATTCACGATAGTGGGGATAAACAATTCATATTTGAATTATGCAATTTCAAAAAGTTATATTTTTCTTTTGTTATTCTCTTTTACCTTATTATTTTTAGTTTGAATTTATTTATGAGTTCCAGATAATTTTTTTCATTCCGGTAAAGATTAAGAAAGCTCTAGCGCGACACGTTCTGTGAGATCTAATCGGTTTTATCCTTTAATTTTATACATGCATCTGTTATTCTCAGTTTTTATTGTCGTTAATTGTTACGTCTATGCTAGGTAGTTGCAAATATTTAGTAATTCGGAATTAATTAGTAGTCAATTGAATCGGCCATCCGTGATTGTGATTTAGATTTGATTAGTGGTAAATTGATTCATCAGAGTCAAGAGTTTAACAGTCTTAATTCGATAATCATGCGTCAGGGTTTATTGGTTTTAAATCGAGTTTCTCTAGTTCTTAAAATTATCGGTTCATTAAATCTATAGAGTGTCTCTTACGATTATCAGTCGATTAAAGAAGTAGTTAGTGAAGCGTCTTCCCAATTATCGATAAAATGAGGAGAGATAAGATTGCGTCAGAAGCGTCTCCGGTGATCATAACTTGTTTGTTTGCATGAATTAAAGTTATATTTACATCGAGGATCATATTTGTCTAAGCTAAGTGGAATTAATTGGAACCGGAATACCTTTATCATATTTGTTACAATCAAACATCTGGAGAAATTCTTATTTCACAGGTGAAAAAATTGGAGAAATTCCCGCCAACCCTTTGGGAGACGATTTTACTTATCGCTATCTCATATTTGTTTGGGCATACCGACTGTCTGTCAGTCGATTATTTTTGGTGAAAACGACACACCACATATATACTTTCACAAAAACTGGACAAAATTATTATTTGTTGTTAGAAAAATATCATTTATATTAAAGAAAAGTATTGTTTTTTTTATCCTATAATTTAGAAAATATCATTTATATCAAGAAAAGCATTATAACAACCCGTGAATTTTAAAACTTTATTTATTATTTTATTAAGCTAAATCGAGACTTGAGTTTAGAGCGATTATTAAAAAATTCAGCTTTTCAATTTATTTGAACGAGAAAATTTAAATGAAAGTTTGAGAACGAATACGCTACGAACCGAGTTTAACATTTATATTGGATAAATTGTCACATCGCTCCACATGATCATTTCAAATTTCTCAAATCTCTCAACTTTTCCTAAATCCTCTACTTTTGTCAACACTTACAATCATCTCTTCCATACCTAAGCTCTAGCATTTACCTTACGATACTTCTCAATATTACGATCTTCTCAATATTTCATATATAACACATTAAGCTTTTCACCCCACACTTTCCACTTTCCAAATTGATAGAAGAGGAAAGAATAGCAAAGCTCGCTGCTTCATCCAAGTTCAGTGTCATTCAACCATGGTTTTATTTCAAGTTCTTCAATCTGATAACACAACAAGAATATTATGCCCACAACAACTAACACAATCCATTCATGTAGCTTGTAGCTAACTCGATCCATCAACACAAAACCCACAAACAATACCAAATCTTTCATAATTGATAGAGCTATACCTACAGATTACATATTGAACTAGATACATACAGACAAACAATCTATGCTAATCTTTTGTACATAGAAATTAAGAAGTTACAGAACTAGGATCTAATAATTGAAACTTCAGTTAATTGCTATTTCAGCGCCAATTAGTAATTTAATCTTAATTAGTGGATGATTAATTTGATTAATTAATGAAACGTTATTGGACCTTTAATTTAATCCATTTAATCAACTTTAACTATGGATTTATTTAATTAATTAGAGTTTTAATTAAATTAGAGATTTAATTATGCCAAGTAGATGCTTGGGAAATATTATTTAATTAGTTCTAATTTATAAAATGATTGTTAGAAGATGATTAAATTAGGAAAAATCTTTATTAATCGTGTAATATATATATATAAGGATTTTTTTGATAGAATAAGTGGGATGTGTGAATCGAGAAACAAGGCGAGGAAACTTTAGTAATGAATAAGGAATTGGACTTCAAAATTGTTAATACGCGTTAACAAACAACAAATATTTGTTATGAACTTAGGATTGCATAACTAATATTATAAATTGCACGAAACGACGTGGAGAAACATCGACGGAAGGAAAGAATGCGATGACGGAGTGTTATCTCTCATCATGGCGAGACGAACCTAATAGACGAATTATAATTATTAACTGAGTTGTATCGACGACGAAAATCCTAAAACCCATAAACTCTAAAACTAAAAAGATATCGAGTTCTTTGATTCTTAACGATGCTTCTCAAATGAAGTGAATGACGTACTAAATCATATTTCTTACGTTGACAAGGTCCGGCGTGGACGTAAATGAAAACGACGAAGGATCGCAAGTACTTCAAGAATGACAATTCTTGAGGTGGGCATTTTTATCTAAACAAAATGTGGTTTTTATGAAAATTGATTACTGCTTATGCTTTACTGCTTTCTTTAACTGCAAATGTTTAAATACGATATTGTCTGCCAAAATATTTAATGTTTTGTATATATCCATTCGGGTTGGCCAAACCAATAGGAGATATTACGAATTCGAATCCTACTGGTGAGATGCTAGTTAGGATTGTGTACACTTAGCCTCTAAACCGTTCACGGTCAGTCGTGCATTCGGGTGAAGGGAGGCCTCCCTCCCGACGCGTTCCATAACTGACTTGGATTATTCGTTGTAAGAAAACGTTGGCCAGACAATGTTGCGAAAATAATTGGAAATGTTTAGTAAGCAAATGCCCTTTCAAATAAAAGCATTGTGTCTTACTGTGGATTCAATAGAAAAATTTCGTGAAAATAAAATATAAAATATTTTGGCATGTGCCCAAAGAGTACCTTGTACTTAGCCCTGCATGTTCGTTTTTAATGTACAAGTTGAGCTGGTGATGAAACAGAGTGGAATTTAGCGGAATTTCTTTTGTCGATGGAAGTGGAACATCTTTTGGTTCTCCTTGAGAATGCATCTTCATATATATATATATCTCACACGTTTATTATGTTGCAAACTCTTTAAACTCTTTTGAATTCTAAATATATGTCGAACTCTTGAATATCCTAGTAGTGATTTCATAATCAACTACTGTTTGGTCAGACTCTCTGAATCGACCTTATATGTAAATTATTCATTTTCGACCTTGATATCACTTATGCTTCCGCCTTTACTCATGTTTCCTTACCAATAATATGGCTTAGAAATCAACACTAAAATCTCATTTCCTTCCCGCTTCTTTAATCCAACCTCAAATCGAAGTCCAAAAATGCATTCCACAATCCAACAATGCATTCCTTCGGGATTAGCAGAGGATCGGGTTGTGACAAATGTTATTTACACTAAAGAAAAATATCAAAATCCATATATATGTATGGATGATTAATTTTGGACGGACGAACCACCGGGCAATTAAGAAAGTTTCAACTAAGATTTGGTCAAAGCGCAAGTTTCAACTAAGATTTGGGTGGGGCGCGCAAGCCATGGCAGAGTGCAACGCCATGACACTAAGAGCCCCAGCAGAAGTGCGGTAGTGGGCTCTTCCCTTAATAAATAAATTTAATATCGTGTGAGCCAACGGCTCACATATCGATATTAAACCGATAAAACAGATACTACACTTGATCTTAGCCAAAAGGCCGAGAAAGGTATACTTTATTCGATTACATATTCTTCTTTTATTATCGGTTGTCTTCCAAAGCCAACTTTAAGCCATCGGTATGGGACAATAATCTGTGCATCAAATATCATGAAGCATCTTGATTCTTGAAACGATTCTACCTTTTGTGATGTAAACCTTTTAGGATTAATGAATATTAACACTCCTCCTTAAAACATTAACCCAAAAATACCCAATATCGACTGTTTTGGCAAGCCTCTTTTCCATGTCTTTAGTCTTCCAATGAAACAAAGGATTTGAGGCTAAAGCTGCCGCACTTGGATTTATCACACCAATTTTATTTATTATTGTTGATCTCACTGAGGAATAAGGTGGACCAATTGGAAATAGATATGTTAGATCACATTGCATATAATATCCAATGCTACACATCTATGATTGATCTATGTCATTTGATTATATTAGTATTCGTGATTACTGATGGGTCTAGTCACGCTTAAAGTGATGATGGCCTCTTTAGTCCTATACCAATATGATCAATGGAAGAGATTGTTTCAGAATATCCTTATATGTGACAGCAAAGTTTGAGCTCATAAGGTGATGCATGTTTGTTCGGTAACATATGTAGTCCAGTGGGAGATTGTTGGAAAATCTTAATTGGACTTACATATGTTAAATTAAATATGCATAGTTGTCTTTTAGTAATCCAATTAAAGTGGTCTATTAAGGAAATATTATGGATTAAAAGGATATTAATGAATCATAGAATTAATTGTGTAGATACCATAAAGAGATTTGTATTTTGTTTAGGGACGACCAAGTTGCAAATCTAGTTTTAATTACTTATTATATAAGTAGGGTTATGGTCCACAAACGACATGAGAGAAAATCTGAGAATCTGCATTCCTTCTGCAGTGCTCTCTGTAAACCCTAAAGAAATCTTGTTCGTTTGGAAGATCCATACAACCACAATCAAGATTCAAGATTTTTTTATGGATTCAGGTACGCTTCCGCTTTGGTTATGATTTTCTCGGATTATCAATATAGAGTTATGAATTCTAGGGTATAAATTGATATTTGGAATACCCTATTATGTGTATAAATTTTCTAACAGCCAAAATTGCCATCTTCTTTAATGAACTTTGGCCCCACTTCATCTACAAAGCTTATGCATCCAACTACAAAACCCAGCGACAATTCATGTCGGTTTACTTAAAATTAAATTGCTAAGCCAATTCAAGTCATTCTGATATTCCATATAGAGTTGTCAAATTCACTGGTGAAAAGAATAGGACGGTGAGCTAATGTACTTGAAGACGAGAGACAAATCGAGAAAACTGATCGGGACTTCTCCAGTTAAATTGGCCTTAGGGCTCGGCGGAGCTGACCCAACCCAAAATCACATGGCAGGATAGGTCGACTCTACCTGAGTACTTTGACGCTTTCATTTACATGGAACAAAAAACAAGTAGAATAGATTCACAGCACAACCAATAAACACGTAAGAAGGAAAATGTTCATTTACATGCAACAAAAAAAAAGTAGAGCGATTATTAAAATTTATAATGTCGGCTTTTCAATTTTATTTCAAACGAGAAAATTTAAACGAGAGCCAGAGAACGAATACAGTTACGAACCGAGGCGAACATTTATATTGGATAAATTGTCAATCGCTTCACATCATTTCAAATCCCTCAATTTTTCCTTAAATCCCTCTACTTTTGTCAACACTTACGATCATCTCTTCCATACCTAAGCTCTAGTATGTACCTTACGATACTTCTCAATATTTCATATATAACACATTAAGCTTTCACCCCACACTTTCCACTTTCCAAATTGACCTAACATTACAGAAAAGGAAAGAAGAGCAAAGCTCCCTGCTTCATCCAGGGTCAGTCTCATTCAACCATGGTTTTATTTCAAGTTCTTCAATCTGTATAACACAACAAGAATATTATGCTCCACAACAACTAACACAATCCATTCATGTAGCTTGTAGCTAACTCGATCCATCAACACAAAACCCACAAACAATACCAAATCTTTCATAATTGATAGAGCTATACCTACAGATTACATGTTGAACTAGATACATACAGACAAACAATCTATGCTAATCTTTTGTACATAGAAATTAAGAAGCTACAGAACTTAGTAAACAGCTCCGAATGTACACCTTTCTTGCTAAATATGTACCGAGCTACTAGGGCTCGGCTGTCGGTCATCGATGGTGACCAAAGCTGAGGTGACAGCGGCGATGGGTGGAGCCATCGGGCTAGAGCACGGCGGAGCTCTTCACTCGACAGCGGTGACGGTGGTCAGCTTCCGACGGTGGTGGGGGAATAGAGGTTCGGTTAGGCCATCAGGTAAGAGTAGAGGCGGCACAATGGCTAGAGCAGAGGCTGTACGGCACGACGCACGGTCGGAGCAGAGATGGACGACGGTGGCATGGCGTTAGATAGATCGAAGGGTGAAGTATGGCTATAAATGAGCCAAACTATTCGTGAACTATTCGGAGCTCGGCTCGATAAGAGTTTGTTCAAGTTTGTTTAGTGAAACTCGTTAGCTAAATAAACCAAGCTTGAGCATGGTAGTATTCGGCTCGTTAGTTCGTGAACAAGTTCGTTAACTGATTTAGCTTAAAAATATAAAATTAATAACTAGATACAATTAATTTCTTTCTATAATTAGTAATTATTGTGTTAAATCTCTAACTACTTTTTTTTGTTATAAGAAATCAATAAATATATTGTATTATTGTGGATGAAATAATTTATTTTAAAAATAAAATAACTAATATTCTAAATATATATCTAAATTTAAAAAGTTTATTTGGGTTTGAGTAAAGCTCGAATAAGCTCGTGAGCTCGAAATATTCGATAAATAAAATTCGAGACTCGGCTCGATACTAAACAAACCAAGCTTGAGCACGATGGTATTCAGCTCGGTTCGGTTACACCCCTAGGGAATGGTTTCAATTCTCGTCCAATTTTTAGATTTTATGTGTGTTGAAAGGGTAGAGTTTTCTTGTGTGTATGAGTGAATCAAAAGGGAGAAGAAGAAAGAAGGGAAGATGAGGCCATGGTCCACGTGACGACGCAGTACGCCGACGGCGGTGTGCCCGACTGGAGACAATGATGGCGGCGGTGATTTCGCCGAGAGGAGGGAGAGAAGAGTGAGTTCGTATATGCATGTGTGTGTATTTTTGTGAGATAACAGAGAGAGAATGATGGAGGTGAAATGAGCCGTGGTCGCGGCAGCGCAGGTCGCCAAAGACGACGCGATCTTTCGTCGGAGATAAGGAGACAACGGTGCAGCAATGTGAGAAACGGGAGAGAGAGAGAGAGAGAGAGATGCATGTGCGTGTGCTCGTGAGATATCCGAGAGAAGAGGAATGAGAGGAGGTCGCGACGACGAAGGTGCAAATCGCCGACGAGCAATGTGGCTGGCCGGAGAGGAAAGCGACAACGGCAGTGTGTGTGTGTTTGTCGTGTGTGAGAGCCGAGAGAGAGAGAGAGAGAGAGAGAGAGATGTGAGTGAGTATAGGCTAGGGTTTCTTATTTAATTTTCATGTTTGGTAATGGGCTATATGGGATATGGGCTTGTTTAAAAAAAATGGTGTTGGGCCTTTGAATAAAATTGATGTGGACCGAAATTAGGTAAGAATTTGGGATGGGCCATAGGTTAAATATATTGATATTAGGCATAGTTTTATTTTAATGTTTGGGTCGATGAATTATTATGATAATGGCCAAAACTGGATATAAGAACTAAATTCACATTTATTTATTAAGTGTTGGGCTAAAGTCATTTAATCTTATGCTTCAATTAAAATAAATTGGTATATTAAATTATATTAATTAAAAATAAGGTTTAATTTTAGTAATTAAAATTTGAGATTAATTATCTTTAAGTACCAATTATTTAGATTGAATTACTTAATTTCGTGAGATTAAAACTGATAAATTATTTAATTATTCTTAGAGTACCTAGGATCTAATAATTGAACCTTCAGTTAATTGCTATTTAAGCGCCAATTAGTAATTTAATCTTAATTAGTGGATGATTAATTTGATTAATTAATTCAACGTTATTGGACCTTTAATTTAATCCATTTAATCAACTTTAACTAATGGATTTATTTAATTAATTAGAGTTTTAATTAAATTAAAGATTTAATTATGTCAAGTAGATGCTTGGGAAATATTATTTAATTAGTTATAATTTATAAAATGATTGTTAGAAGATGATTGAATTAGGAAAAATATATATTAATCGTGTAATATATATAAGGGTTTTTCTGATAGAATAAGTGGGACGTGTGAATCGAGAAACGAGGCAAGGAAACTTTACTAATGAATAAGGGATTGGACTTCAAAATTGTTAATACGCGTTAACAAACAACGAATATTAGTTATGAACTTAGGATTGCATAACTAATATTATAAATTGCACGAAACGACATGGAGAAACATCGACAGAATGAAAGAATGCGATGACGGAATGTTATCTCTCATCATGGCGAGACGAACCTAATAGACGAATTATAATTATTAACTGAGTTGTATCGACGACGAAAATCCTAAAACCCAAAAACTCTAAAACTAAAAAGATATCGAGTTCGTTGATTCTTAACGATGCTTCTTAAAGGAAGTGAATGACGTACTAAATCATATTTCTTACGTTGACAAGGTCCAACGTGGACGTAAATGAAAACAACGAAGAATCACTAGCAAGTACTTCAAGAAGGACAATTCTCGAGGTGGGCATTTTTATCTAAAAAAATGTGGTTTTTATGAAAATTGTTTACTGCTTATGCTTTACTGCTTTCTTTAACTGCAAATGTTTAAATACGATATTGTGTGCCAAAATATTTACTGTTTTGTATATATCCATTCAGGTTGGTCGGGCCAACAAAAGATATTACGAATTCGGATCCTACTGGTGAGATGCTAGTTAAGATTGTGTACACTTAGCCTCTGAACAGTTTGCAGTTAGTCGTGCGTTCGGGTGAAGAGAGGTCTCCCTCCCACACGTTCCATAGCCGACTTGGATTATACGTTGTGAGAAAACGCTTGGCCAAGCAATGTTGCGAAAATAATTGGAAATGTTTAGTAAGTACAAGCCCTTTCAAATAAAATCCTTGTGTCTTACTGTGGATTCAGTAGCACAATTTCGTGAAAATAAAGTATAAAATATTTTGGTATGTGCCCAACGAGTACTTTGACTTAGCCCTGCATATTCGTTTTTTATGTGCAGGTAGAGTTGGTGATGAAATAGAGTGGAGTTTAGTGGAATTTCTTTTGTCGATGGAAGTGGAACATCTTTTGGTTCACCTTGAGAATGCATCTTCATATACATATCTCACACGTTTATTCTGCTGAAACTCTTTAAACTCTTTTGAATTCTAAATATATGTTGAACTCTTGAATATCCTAATAGTGATTTCATAATCAAGTACTGTTTGGTCAGACTCTCTGAATTATCCTTATATGTAAATTATTCATTTTCAACCTTGATAATACTTATGTTTCCGCATTTACTTATGTTTCCTTACCAATAATATGGCTTAGAACACTAAAATCCCCTTTACTTCCCACTTCTTTAATCCAACCTCAAGTCGCAGTCCAACAATGCATTCTGCAATCCAACAATGCATTCCTTCGGGATTAGTAGGATCGGGTTGTGACAAATGTTATTTACACTGAAGAAAAATATCAAAATCCATATATACAGATGGATGATTAATTTTGGATGGACGAACCACCGGAGCAATTAAGAAAGTTTCAACTAAGATTTGGACGGGGTGCGCAAGTTTCAACTAAGATTTGGGTGGGGTGCGCCAAGCCATGGCAGTAGTGCAACGCCAAGGCGACACTCAAGAGCCCCAGCAGCAAGCTGCGGTAGTGGGCTCTTCCCCTTAATAAATAAATTTAATATCGTGTGAGCCAATGGCTCACATATCAGATATTAAACTGATAAGAACAGATACTACACTTGATCTTAGCCAAAAGGCCGAGAAAGGTATACTTTATTCAGTTACATATTCTTCTTTTATTATCAGTTGTCTTCCAAAGCCAACTTTAAGCCATCGGTATGGGACAATAATCTGTGCATCAAATATCATGAAGCATCTTGATTCTTGAAACGATTCTACCTTTTGTGATGTAAACCTTTTAGGATTAATGAATATTAACACTCCTCCTTAAAACATTAACCCAAAAATACCCAATATCGACTGTTTTGGCAAGCCTCTTTTCCATGTCTTTAGTCTTCCAATGAAACAAAGGATTTGAGGCTAAAGCTGCCGCACTTGGATTTATCACACCAAAGCTTATACCAAGTTCTGAGCAGAGGATTGAACCATGCAACATCACCAGTTGCATTTGGTGGCATTCTATTTTCTGATTCCTCACTACCGTGAGAGACTACTTCTCCAACTCCAAACAACGACCACCAGTGTATTTTTTATATAAATTGCAATCAAGTCGGAAGGGAGTGAAACTGAGATATAGATTAATTGTGCCCTTTAAGTATCACAATAATTTTGTAGACATTCTGATATATTGATAGGTTAGGCTTTGTATGACTTCCAAGCGGAGAACCAAAATTCTTGAACAGTATCATAACAGAGTCGTAGGAGCGCAGCCATGCCCAAAAAATGAATCCTAGCTAAATGAGAAACGATGGTTTATAGAATCCTGGCTAAGTGAGAAATGATGGTCTATAATTGAACTGACATTGATATTTATACATAAATGTTCATACTTGAATTGGGCAGGGGCAGCACGAATGCAGGCCCCCTCTGACACAAATTACGACGTAGGCTCGACCACTTGGGCCGACCTTAGGCTGGCACCCTTCCAAAGTGCAATGGAAGTTATCAACCTAGGCCATGAGTCTTATAGATCACCCATTGATCCCGTCCAGGTAAGTATGTAACAAAATGGCCTTTGATTTCATTTTATATGGCTCACCTCCAACATCTCGCTTGTATATTTCCAATGTGGGAGACAAATTTATGCATTCTTCTTAGTTCTTGCGTTGAATTTCTATGATCTTGATAGGATTATTATGTAGACGATGGAGGAGAAGGTGATAAATGAACATGGAACTAGACAATTTTTAAAGGTTCTATAACTTAAATATTAATCCATAACTATACATTTTGTCCCGATGTTTGAGACACCACTCGTTATGGATTAATCAAAGTGATTGTACACTTCCAAATTGAGCATTTTTAGAACTACATTCAAGCTGCTTTCTTTGACTTCATTCACCAGCAAGCACTCTAGTCACTTTGTTGGATCAATCCCGTCTCAGTTTATGCATATTTTAGGAACTGTAGCTCAGCTTTCTTGATCATTTATGAATTTCATTTTCTTTCAATTTTTTTTTATTAATTAAGACTAGTGGAAGAGTACTGTCTCCTAAATTTTATATGTAGCATGAGAATCTACAAGCCCCACTAGCGTGCTTTGGAAATTGAAATTGGCTTCATGTTTTTGCACCAAATACTATGTTCACCTCTTCCGGTCCCCATCACACGCTCGAATCACATATACACTAACGAAAAGCTCAAGTTTTATAATCTAAATTTCCATTACTCTTATGAACATATAAATAGAATATAGAATTAAAATATATAAATAGGTTCCTAGAATTTTATAGATAGAGAAAAGTTGTTATTTGATCAAATATAGATTCGGAATAGCTTAACCATTGGTTTGGATAGTCACAAGTATAAATAAGGGTGCTTGACATAATTTTGCAATACATTGAACATAATAAGGGTGCTTTATCGAGTATAAATAAGGGTGCTTTATTGAACATAATATACTCAAAGTGAAGTTTATCATACACAATCATCTATTCTTTCTTCCTATTCTTGTTTTCTCTATGCTTGGGATTATCCATGAGCATAAGTTAGAAAAAAATTTATACATAAAATATTTATACTTGGTCTATAATTGAACCTTTCTTCCTATTCTTGTTTTCTCTATGCTTGGCATTATCCATGAGCATAAGTTAGAAAAAAAAAATTATACATAAAATGTTTATCCTTAGTCAATAATTGAACCAGTATTTATGATTGTGTATAAAGTTTTATACTTTAGCGAATTTTTATACTTTAGCGAGGACCACGCAAACACGAAACCCTATAACACAAATATGATGTAGGTCTCGACTACTTGCGACGACCTTAGGGGGACAACCTTCCGAAGTGCAATGGAAGTCACAAACCTAGGCCATGGGCCTTATGGATTGCCCATCGACCCTACCCAAGTAAGTGTGGAGCAAGATGACCCTTCAATTATTTTTATATGACCTACCTCCAACATTTCCTTTGTACTTTTCCAATGTGGGAGATAAATTGATGCATTCTTCATAATTCTTACACTTTGATAGGATTAATATGTAAACAAGGAAAGATGAGATAATAGATGGACATGGAACTAGACAATTCATAATAGTCCAACAATTTAAGTGTAGTTGATTACTGTGCATTTTGTCTTAGTTATTTGAGACTTCACACGTTGTCGATTCATAAATGTGATTGTAATTCAAAAATAACGATTCATAAATGTGATATAATTCAAAAATAAGCAATTTTGGACCTAAAATCTATCTTCTTTCTTTGACTCCAACACGATTAGTGTCACGACCGGACTTTGCTAAGGATAGCTAAGCTGAAAAATCATGACCAGGGATGAGCAATTAGAATAGGGGATAGAAAGGGTCGAACTTGCTTAACTAAAAGCTGAACTGATAACTGTAATTAAAATATAATCAAGTATTTTGCAGCGGAAAAAGCATAGATGAGATACACGTATGAAGATATGTATCTCGGAGCATCCTTTAACTAAACTTGACAAAAACTCGGCTCTGCACTTCACCATTCACATCATAGCTCAACCTGCACATTTAGAAATATATGCAGGGCTGAGTACAAGTTGAACAAGTTGGGATATTTAGTGTATATATTAATAAAGTAAGTAAGAAAGAAAAAGCAGTATGATCGTTGAGCAAGCAATAGATCGCCTAATGCTTGTCGGATTTGTATACCGAAAGCGTTTGGTTGAGCTTGTATACAATGTTTCGCTACCACTATTACAATCTCCTATCTGTTTTGAATACTTGATTGCATATATCGTGTCCCCTTATCTCATATAAGTTAGATCACAAAGGTGTAGAAGATCACGTAAGTCCGTATGATTGGTCAAGCTTAATGAGATATAAAAGTTTCTGGTGAGACAACTTGAGGACGAGTTGTCGGTATAGTCATGATATAGATAAGAAGTGACTTGACTTGGTTACTTGTCTATGCTTTGTACGCCTCGACGTATCAGGATCACATTGAGATGTGTTCTTCATCGACCGTCGTGAAGAACCAAGATCTCGTGACTTACGGCGATCTAAACCTCGATAAGGTATTAGGTGAGTATGAGTTGCGACCATCACTTTGACTTGTTATGGGTGAGGGTTATATGTTCTAACCCAAGATTCTCCGCATCTTGGGTGGTGGCGATCTTGTATGTCACGCTAGTTATCTCAGACGAGTCACCGTATCCGTTTAGGATGATGACGTCCCTTAAGGAGCTCAAAGGTTTATTGTACTAAACCCCGCAGTTGAGTTAGCTCAAGTACAATAATAAGGTCGAGTGGTACTACTTAAGAATTAAAGATATTAATTATTTTAAGCAATGTAATGTGTAAATAATTAATGGACGCTCGATATCTTAAATACGGGATTCAGAATGTCTAAGTGCAAGCCCGACTCAACTTCGGTAATAAAGGTAAGTCAAGATTTATTCTCTAGTGGCATGAATAAATGTTTATAAATTAATTTATGTTCGGGTGAACATAAGATAATTAATTTATTTGAGGCCCATCTTTATTCCTTGCATTTGATCCCTGGGCTGGCCCATCCAGGCCCGAAGCTCCTGATGAAATCGGCGCCCCCTATCCCTCTAAGGCAAGGATTTGATTCTCTTTATCCTATATGGATATTATTATATTTATGGGATATGCATGGATCCTTTCCTTATGGGATTATGGTAATGCATTATAAATATAAGGTAAGAGATAGAATCAGGTTAATCCATTAAATTGAGAGCATAATTTCGCCCATCTTCATAGTGAGATTCTCGAAAATTAGCTAGGGTTTGAGGGTGATTTCTTGTAGCATTCTCCATAGATCGCCCTCACCGATGTCGAGATCGGGCAACCGGATACATCCGTAAGGTCAAAGCACAAGTCCGATCCGCTCGATCCTTTCATCTCGCTCCATCGACCTCTTCGGATCCAAAGGTAAACACGAAAACCCCTACGTGTTGTAATTAATTATATAGACGCATGCTAGGAATATAATCAATGTATGGTGAATTAAATATCCAAGATAGATCCTCGGGCGGTGGTTAACATATGTCATCCCTACACTGGTATCGAGCACGGGATCGTAATTCGCTCGCTGGATTAATTCACGTTTGATTATTACGCGCGCTTAATTAATTGTGGATCCGCTGCTCATCGTGGCTCGTTTTTGTTTTTGTTGGGTTTTGTTTTCACCACGAAAATCCGTGGTTAGATTAGATTTTTCATAAATCTTATCCGTAAAAGAAGAACGAAGACGAAAGCACGACAAACGAGACGACGAAGAATCGCCGGAGAAACCGGACGCGACGGTAGCCCCTCGCGCGCGCCGCCCTCGGCGGCATCGGGCGACAGGCGGCGGGCGTCTGACAGGCGAGGCGGCGCGCATGGCTCGGCAGCGAGGCGGTGCGCGGCACGCGCACGCTGCGCGGATGCCTCGACACCGCCGGCTCGAAGCGCGCGCGGCGATCTCGGCGATCAGCACGGAAACCTCAACGAGGTCTCGGCAGTGCGGCGACGCCACGCGCAGCGGCGGCGCGATCAAGGGCAGCCGCCAGACAGCGGCGAGCGAAACCTCGAGCATCTCGGCGGCAGCGCGGCGACGCGGCGCGCGATTCGCGCGAGGCCTCGGCGGCGCCGCGCCCTCAAGACGCGCTGCTGAAACCTCAACGCGCAGTATGGGCGGCGGCGCTGGCGACGCGGGCGTCGTTTTGGCGCGGATGCCCGGCGGCAGCAGCCGGGCGACGAGTGCTCGACGACGTTCGCCAGGGCGCGAGTGAGCTCGGCGGGTCGCGGTCGTCCACGCGATCGCGAGGCGCCCGCGAGGCGCATGCCAAGTGCGTGCGCGGCGGAAGGCGGCGGCGGTGCTTGGCGTGCGCACGGGTCCGTGCCTCAGCGCCGGCGCCCACCATCTTGGCCGACCGACCCAAACCCGCCCAGACCGATTTTCGTGCCCGCACTGCTTTTCCACCCCATTCAGATTTTAGTTCGATCCGCCCGCTCCACCGATCCGGACCAAATCCAGTTTTGATGAATCCGGTCCGTGCCCGGGCACGCGAGGCCCGTTTTCGAAGTTTAATACTGTACTTTACAATTCTATGTAATAGATTAGGCAAGTAAGTGCAGGTTCCACGAGTGGGCCACGATGAACGTTTTTATTTTATTTTTATTGTTCATTGCATGTCGTGGATGTTTAAATTATGCAAGAGCATGCTATGTATGTTTAAATTACGTTGACAAACCATTAAGTGTTTTACGATTTAAGTGAGCATAGTAAGCATGCTAAGTTTATCGCGTTTTCAAGCATATTTTAGAATTTCTGCGAGCATGTTTTACATGTCGAGTTCTATAGACAAGCATGCTAGGATTACGTGATCTGCATGGACAAACCTTTTCAATAAAAAGACTAGCAAGCAACCCGACAAATTAATTTTTCAAATTAAAATGTCAAGACCTCCACCTTTTGATCTCTAAACAAAGTGATATCGACTTGTGAGTAAACGTCCACGCGCGGGCTTGCTTGCATCGCTTATCATAAGTTTGTTAGATGAGATTTCTAAATAAAACATTTTAAATCTATTGAGAAGTGGGAGTTTCATGTAAACGCCCACACGCGTGGCTTGCATGTGCGATTTTCATAAGTTCTCTAGAGATAGATATAAAACGAGATAATAAAGAATTTGAATTGAAGCGGTATGGTCCGAGGAGTATGCCAATTCTAAGAATTCATTTTCATTGTTAAAAATGTGGTCATTGCTTAGACATCACCTCGAGTACAACTTCCCGCCAAGTCCTTCTTGCGATAGTGATGTGGTCTAGTAAGGTCCAATCGTTAATTTCATTTGTCATAAGGTTAAGTTGACATGGATTGAAATTAAACGACTAAAAGGTATATTTTAGTCCGGTCGAGGGGTTCATATGTAAACGCCCACACGCGTGGCTCAGATGTGGGATTCCTCGGGCGATTGGAGGTTTCAATCATATTGTTTTATCAAAAGGTTACAATATTATTGTTACGAATTATATGCGATCGTATGTTTATGTGTTTACATTATCTTTTCGTATATGTCTCTTATCCGATTATCAATATGCTCGCACAAAACCGTTATCCGTCCAAATTTTATCGAGTGGAAACGAAACATGGAATATGTTCTTATCATTTGAAGAACACATGTTTGTTCTCACTATTCCTAAACCCGATGCCCTTATCGACGATCGACTAATGAGCGGCGAGAGTCAAGCGGACTTTGAATAAGTCAAACAATATGGCCAAATGCTATATGATGACTACTATGTCAAAGGCTTGCACCGCAAAGATCACCGATGGTAGACGCGATTGATATTTGGTCAAGTCTCGAGAGTAAGTTTGGGCAATGGATCGACATCCCTTCCACACAATGAGAGAAATCTTGGCGTGTAAGATGGAAGAAGAAGTTCGGTCCATGAACATGTCTCCCACATGACTCATCTCATGGATAGTCTTGATCGGTTGGGAGGAGGTATTGACGAAGCCAAGGTCGATATCATCCTCAATACACCGCCCAAGTCTTTGAGAACTTTCGTGAATGCGATCATGAGCAAGACCGAGTTTACACTTAGTCGCTGTTTAATGATCTCGTTCTGTCGGAAGGAGTTATGGGAAAAGGAGCACATGCTCTTGCTACCACATCTAAGGGCCCAAAATTTTCGCTGCAAAATGGAAAAGAAAAGGGTACCAAAGGTGGAAGAGGCAAGGCAAATAGTGGGAGAATGGGAACAAGAACGTGGTCACACCGGAGGCTTGAAGAAGTCAAAGGAGAAGGCGGTGCTTGCTGTGTGTAAGATCGGGCATGGAAGGCCAGTGCCCTATGCTCATGCTCAAGGTACGCTGCTTGCTTTAGTAACGGAAACATGTTTAGCGACTTGTTCTACCCATTCTTGGGTAGTAGATACGGCGAATCGATCATGTTTGTTACACCTGTGGGTTCCTACAGACAAGGAGTTGTTTGATGGCGAGATAACGATTCCATGGGCAACGCCGCGAAAGTCGAGGCGCTTGCGCTTGGAGATGTTTCTTTATATTTTGGGACAACAGCTTTAGTTTTGAAAGACGTTTTATATGTGCCGGATTTTCATGAACCTTGTTTCTGCTTTCAAATTATTTACTCATGGATATTCTCGTTATTTTGATAGTGGTGTTTCTATCATAAGAAATGACGGTTATCCGTGTTGGCACCTTATATAATTCGCTTTATACTATTTCGCAAAACATAATACCTATAACTATGTTGCATCTTCATCAAACCCTAAAAGAGAAAGTTTTCTTCAAGAAGATGACACTACTTTTCTCGGTATCTTAGATTAGGTCACATCAATCTAAATAGGATCCAAAGACCGCTAAGAATGGGAGTTGGGTAATCTCACTTACATCCGCTCCCACCGCGAATCCTATATGAAGGTAAGATGTCGACCGGACTCTTCAAAGCGAAGGGTTATAGAGCCAAAGAAATGTTAGAGCTTGTCCATTCGACTGTGGGACCAATGTCCACACAAGCTCGTGGAGGGTACGAGTATTTTGTCACTTTCATCGACGACACTCAAGGTACGGATACGTATACCGCTTCACCAAGTCTGAATGCTTTGAGAAATTCAAAGAGTTTAAGGCGGAAGTGGAGACGAAGCTAGTAAAGTATCAAGTCATCATGGTCCGATCGCTGTGGCTAATACCTCAAGAACGAGTTTATGGACTATCTAGTGAAGTGTGGGATTACATCCCAACAAGATTTCACCGGCACACCACAAAATGGTGTGTCGAGCGAAGAAATATGACTCTTTGGAAATGGTTAGATCTATGATGAGTTATGCTACATTGCCTATTTCGCTCGGGGTATGCCTTAGAGACAATGCATACTTGCTAAATCTAGTACCGCCCAAGTCATCGAAAAGACCCTTTCGAGTTGTGGTTTGGGCGAAGCTCAGTTTAAGCCACATAAAGATATGGGGCGATCCAAGACATACGTGTCAACAAGAAGGCCGATGTTGGAGCTAGATCCGACGCAAGGTCGTTTATTGGCTATCCTAGAGGAACGAAGGTGGTTTATTCTATAGTCCCAAGGATCGAAGGTCATTATTAGCACTAATGCTCGATTCTTGAAGAGACTACATGAAAATCATAACCAAAGTTGAAATCATTCTTCAAGAATTAGAAGATGATCGATTCCACCACCGATTAGGCCAAAGGTAGAGATGTCGAGTCTAGTGGGAGGATCGACACCGGATACTTCAAGAAATTGAAGTGGGTCGAGTTCCACCGAGATACCGACCGCATGTGGTACCTACCCGAGAAGTTGTGCAAGTTAGAGAACCACAAGCATCTGCACCCACCGCTGTCATTGTGCTCAGAACCTCGTCAGAGTGGGAGGGTTGTTCGTCAACCCGAGCGATTTATGTTCGTGGGTGAATCTTCGGATTTAGTCCCTGAGACTAACAGCAATAATCGACCCATGGACATACAAGGAGGCGATACAAGATATTGATGCAAGATCATGGCACACCGCTATGGACTTAAAATGGAGTCCATAACGCTATGGATGTATATGAAAGACACTCTACCAGATGGCAAGAAGCCATAGGTAGTAAGTGGATATACAAAAGAAGAGAGATTCCGATGGAGAGGTTTCGCTTTAAAGCCAAGCTTGTGGCGAAGGGTACTCGCATTGAGGGAATCGATTTCATGAGACTTTTTCGCAGTAGCAATGCTCAAGTCCATCGTAATTCTTCCGCCATAGCAGCCCACTGAACCCAGAGGTTTGGCAATGGATGTTAAACCGCTCTAAACGGTTACCTTGAGGAAGGTAGAGACATCTATATGCAAAGAACCCAAGGTTATGTGGTGAAGGTGAAGAGCATCTAGTATGGAAGCTTAAGAAGTCCATTTATGGACTTAAGCAGCCTCCCGGTCATGGAACTTACGCTTTGACGAGGTGGTCAAGTCCTATGGATTTACCACTGCTCAGCGAGAGTTGTGTGTATCGGTTAGATGTCAACGGTGATGTGGTATTTCGCACTTTATGTAGATGACATTCTTCTAGTTGGCAACAACGTGAAGTCATATCGATGTAAAGAGTTGGTTATCCGATCGCTTCAAATGAAAGACCTAGAGATGCAGCGTACATTCTTGGGATCAAGGTTTACCGAGATCGCAAGAAGAAAATGTTGAGCTTATCTCAAAGCGCCCCACATCGATACCGTGATTACTGCTTTAGTATGCAGACCGCCAAGAAAGGATTGCTACCTTCGTATGGCGTTCCTTTGATCTAAGACGCACTCACCTATGACCGCAAAGGAGATAGAGGAATGAGACAAGTTCTTCACGCTCCGCCGTGAGGAAGTCTCATGTACGCAATGCTATGCACGAGGTTCGATATCTCGCTATGCGGTGGGCATAGTAGCTAGATATCGCCTAACCTCGACAAGCTCATTGGATCGCAGAAGAAAGCATATACCAAGCACCGAAAAGGACTCGAGATTATAGGCTAGTTTACCATGCGAGATAGTCTAATGCCTTTGGGTTATACAGACTCGATTTCCAAGTCGACCGTGATGAGAAAAAGTCAACCCCTGCTATGTGTTTACCTTGGGAGGTGGAGCCGATCCTCATGGCGGAGTGCAAAGCAACATGCATTGCGGACTCTACCATGGAAGTTTAATATGTAGCCGCTTGGAGGCTTCTATGAGGTCAGATGGTTCAAGAACTACCTCACGGATCTAGACGTGGTACCGGTTTGCCCAAGAGTATCATAGTTTCATCGTGATAACTCGTGCGCGGCAAACTCGAAGGAACCACGGACCCACAAGCGACCAAACACATAGAGAGAAAGTACCATGTCATACGAGAAATCGTTAGACGAGGTGATGTCTTGATTGAGAAGATTGACACGACGGATAACCTAGCGGATCCATTCACGAAGAGCCTCGCCGCAAAAGTCTACGATGGACACGTTAGAGGACTTGATTGCGCTTGATGGCACCCACTTAGAAAGGAAACTTTTGTATAAGTGGGAGAAGCAAAGTGATGGTTGTTTGTAATAGCTAGTAGAGACACATTGTATACTAAAAGTTTGCTTTAGTATAAGTGGAGATTGTTGGATTTGATATCGAAAGCAGTTTGGTTGAGCTTGTATACAATGTTTCTCGTTACCACTATTACAATCTCCTATCCATTTTGAATACTTGATTGCATATATATGTGTCCCTTATCTCATATATAAGTTAGATCATACAGGTGTAGAAGATCACGTAAGTCCGTATGATTGGTCGCTTAACGAGATATAAAAGTTTCACACCGAGACAACTTGAGGACGAGTTGTCGGTATAAGTCATGTATAGATAAGAAGTGACTTGACTTGGTTAACTTGTCATGGTGGTACGCGTCTCGACGTATTGAAGGATCACATTGAGATGTGTTCTTCTATCGACGACCGTGAAGAACCAAGATCTCGCGACTTACGATGATCTAAACCTCGATAAGGTATTAGGTGAGTATGAGTTGTCGACCATCACTTTGACTTGTTATGGGTGAGGGTTATATGTTCTAACCCAAGATTCTCCGCATCTTAGGTGGTGGCGGTGCTTGTATGTCACGCTAGTTATCTCAGACGAGTCACCATATCCGCTAGGATGATGACGCCCTTATGAGTTTCAAAAGGTTTATTGTACTAAACCCCGCAGTTGAGTTAGCTCAAGTACAATAATAAGGTTGAGTGGTACTACTTATGAATTAAAGATATTAATTATTTTAAGCAATGTAACGTCAGTAAATAATTAACGGACGCTCGATATCTTAAATACGGGATTCGTAATGTCTAAGTGCAAGCCCGACTCAACTTCGTAATAAAGGGTAAGTCAAGATTTATTCTCTAGTGGCATGAATAAATGTTTATAAATTAATTTATGTTCAATGAACATAAGATAATTAATTTATTTGAGGCCCATCTTTATTCCTTGTATTTGATCCTGGTCGGCCCATCCAGTTCAAGCTCCTCGATGAAATCGGCGCCCCTATCCTCTAAGGTAAGGATTTGATTTCTTTATCCTATATGGATATTATTATATTTATGGGATATGCATGGATCCTTTCCTTACGGGATTATGGTAATGCATTATAAATATAAGGTAAGAGATAGAATCAAGTTAATCCATTAAATTGAGAGCATAATTTTCATCCATCTTCATAGTGAGATTCTAGAAAATTAGCTAGGTTTGAGGGTGATTGTAGCATTCTCCATAGATCGCCCTCACCGACGCTGGAGATTGGGCAACCGGATACAACCCGAAGGTCAAAGCACGAGTCCCGATCCGCTCGATCCTTTCATCTCGCTCCATCGACCTCTTCGGATCCAAAGGTAAACACGAAAACCCCCACGTGTTGCAATTAATTATATAGACGATGCTAGGAATATAATCAATGTATGGTGAATTAAATATTCAAGATAGATCCTCGGCGAGGGTTAACATATGTCATCCCTACAATCCATGCCCGCATCATCATCGACTATTACCTATTTCAACTATGATTTTGGTGGGGTGCGCCAGGCCTTGGCAATAGTGCAACGCCTAGGCAACGCTCAAGAGCCCCAGCAGTAAGCTGCCGTAGTGGACTCTCCCCCTCAAAAAATAAATTTAATATTGTGTGAACCAATGGTTCACATATCAGATATTAAACTGATAAGAACAGATACTACACTTGATCTTAGCCAAAAGGCCGAGAAAGGTATGTTTAATTACATCTTAAGATACTTCTTTTATTATCAGCGTCTATGGATACTTAGCTTTGATGTTTCAGTGTGGGACAGTAACTATATCAATATTAATGATGTTTTTTGTTTTTGATTTAGTTAGCACAAGGATGTGGATTAGATTCCTGTCTCTCACATCCTTACATGAAGAAAAGAACCGTGTCATTGATATGTCAATTGTTAAGCCTGATGTTAAGTTGCACTTTTTTTTTTGATAAAAAATAATTATATTCGATCACATGAGCGTGGGATGCAATCCATAAAAGAAAAGAAATAACGTTCAACATAAATAAAATCAAAAATAGAATTAAAGCAACTCTAGACAAAGCAATGGATTACAAATCCAATCTCTTATGCTAAAACAACTAGTGTCAGGGATAAAATTTGAAATCCAAAACCAAAATCTTGATTTAATAATCTTGGTTAGTATTCTTGAACACCATCCCATTTCGATGAATCCATAAATTCCTAACAACATAAATCCACAAGGCTTTCCACCACTCCAATGATCATTTCTTCTTTGCAAGTCCCACTTAAGGTGGCAAATAGAATTAATATATCCAACATAATTGAAACCAAACCAACTATTGCAGGTGCTCCAAACCTTATGAGCAAAGAAATAGGAGAAGAAAAGATGGTCAATAGATTCACAATGAATCAAACAAAATGGGCACCTATCATCTTCAAACTGTCATAGCACTTTCATTTTCGATATATTTTGTTGAGTCGGAATCATGTTTAGAAAAAATTTCCAATAAAAAGTTTCGGCTTTGCTTGGAGCGAGTTTGCACCAAATATTTTTCAAAATTCCACTTGAAGAGCTACCTTCACTCGCTTTCTTTTCAATCTTTTTTTTGAAGAATATATTATGATTCTTTCTACTATCCACTTTCAACGATTATTCTTATTTTTTATTGGTTTACACTTGTCAATAAGAGATAGTAGACAAGCAAATAATTTTTTTCCCATTCAAATAAATCCCTCCTCCAATTCCACATCCACTTCCATTCATTTCCTACCCATTCTCCTTTATTTTTGAGGCAAACATCTTTCTCTATTGTAATTCTATATAATATGTTGAAGCTAACTACAAAGTTATTATCCCCTACCCAGTTTTCATACCAGAAGCTTGTCATATCTCCTTCCCCTACTTCCTTAATGGTATTGTCATTAAATCACTCAGTTGAAAGAACATATTTGCACATATCGTTCCACCATATCGAACCTCTTCCCAACTCCCAATTCCCTAATTCTCCAATATCTCCCCCACACCTTCCTTTCAACCCATATTTTGAATGGAGCACCTTGCACCAAAGAATCCATTTCTACCCTTAATCTCCATCCCCACTTACCCAGCAGAGCCTTATTAAATCATTCAACCCGTTTGGTCCCTAAGCCCCCTTCCTTCTTAGATTTGCAGATTCTATCCCATGCCACCCAAACTATCTCTTTGTTTCCCCCCAACTCCCGACCCCACTCTGGACTTTTCCAAAAAGTAGAGTATCATCAGCGAATTGCAAATGTGTAATCTCCACATGGTCTCTTCCCACTTTAACTCCTGAGAATGTCCCATCTTCTCTTGCCTTGTCTACCAACAGACTAAATCCTTCTGTTGCAATTAGGAAAAGAAAAGGAGATGGCGGGTCACCTTGGCGCTATCCCTTTTGCAGCATGAATTCGCCACATTGACTAAAACCGAAGCCAAAAGCTGTTAAATGCTTTCTTTTATCCAAGAGCACCATGTTTCACCAAACCCGAGCAGCTTCAACATGTGCAGCAAATAACTCCAGTCCATTGAATCACAGGCTTTCTCGAAATCAAGTTTAAAAGCACACCTCCTATTCTTCTTTCTAGCCTCCTCCAAAGTCTCATTGGTCGTCAATGCGTTGTCCAAAATTTGCCTTCCTCCAATGAAAGCATACTGATTGACTGAAATTATGATGTTAAGAACTTTGTTGATTCTGTTAGCTAACAACTTAGCTAATATTTCGTACATATAGACGATGAATGAGATGGGTCTAAAGTCCTCAATCTTTATAGGATTAGAAACTTTAGGAATCAGAACAATGAAACAAGGAATTAACAAGTCAGTCGTTCTGATGGAATTCTTTAAAAAAAGCAATGAAGTCCCCTTTCAACACTTCCTAAAAAATTTGGATAAAATTGAAGTTGAATCCATCAGGTCCTGGATTTTTCGATCTTTCACAATCCCTAACTGCTCTTTTCATCTCATCATCGGTGAATATTGTTGTTAGAAACTTGTTCTCTTCATCACCTAATTTTTTCTTTGGAGAGATTGACAACCTTGGTCCGCACCAACTTGTTGATATTTGATGATTTTAGGGCATTTCCTTATTCAGCACATGAATGAACAAAAAAAGGAAAATTTGGTTTTGTTGGAAAAATCGTACAGTACAGTACAATTTGCCGAGCGTATTACAACTTGAAAAGAAATATAGAAGTAGGAGATCAAACTAACAAATAATTTAAAAACGAGGAAAAACAGAAGAAACTGTAAAACCGTAATCTAATGTCGAGTCGAGGAGGCCTCTTTTCGCAAGACGAGAGATACCCGTAGTGCTTCCGGCTCGCGATCGTCCCTAAAGATGAAACGGCAGCGTCTCGTAGGTGGCAAGACCGCACCAACGAGCCCGCGATCCGACGGAGGGAGGGCGAGCTTGACACGAACTATGTATGAATGAGTGCTCTTCGAAGATCTTTGGAATGCTTTAGACAATAGGTGGTTTATCTTTGGGACATGTCCTATTTATAGCGCCGCCCTCATGGGGAGCATCTTTGAGTCAACACCGTATGATGTCGGGTGTTACGGGTTATGTCCCCATTGAGTGCGAAGGTGGTTACGCCGATTTCGAGACAAGTGAGAGTTACACCCATATTTCCGCAGATCCATCATGTCCGAACGTTACCGACGATATACGACTTAATCTGGACAACACGTAGGCCCGTGTTCATTGGACGATCCGGATGTCTCTTCAGGCACCGCAGCCCAACGGATTGGGCCACACGAGTTGGGCGGACCAACTCCACCTTTAGCTCGATCAAACATTGATCCAAAATATACAGCAATGGGCCACGAAACCAGCCCACGAACAAGCCCAAAGACCAAGATCCACGATCCACTGACCACGGAATCGGAGTCGGACGGGCCGGGTCGGGTCGGCCTGCCTCGACCTGGCCCTGCCCGGTCGGCGGCGCGGTGTGGGCTTTTCCATTTCATCACTTTTGCACATAATTATACTAACTATCGAGTGTTCATTAAACCACTTATATAGACAATTAATGAAGGTACATTAATCAATGTAGGATAAGGATTAATAAATCCATGCTTATCCCCTTAAGCACACATAACTTCATGTTTAAATGAACAATATTGATCCATTATTTCTCACTCACCGGAAATCGAATTTGAGAATATGAATACACCACGATCATCTACTCGAAACGTAGATCGATCCTATATCGTTTAATTTCATAAAATTAAACGTTACGTCACTCAAAATCTTGATCAAAGTAGCTTCCTGGCAACTTGACCACATATATAATAAAATATATATATGCACTGATATCCAACAGGTTTCACACAAACTTGATCGTGTAAAATGTTGGAGTATGGAGCCTGAATGAACTGTACACTCAAACACGATTCCGGTGGGCTTAGGGTTAGGGTTATGTCATTCTTTATTTAATAGTTGTTTCTCAATGTAATTTGTATCCGAAATTCATATTGAAATCTCTGGCTTGGCATCGCTCCCAGACGTAGTCGCAAGACGAATTGGGTAAACAATTCTCGTGTTCTTTATTTTCTGTCGTTATTGTAGTGTGTGTTTTTTCGCAACATAAAATCCGTGACAAATGCAGCAGTAGCCAATGAGAATAGAATATATTATATTATAACCAAGAAACAAAATGATGAAATCCGCGACAAACATTTCTGAGGAGGATTTTCATAATGTGTTTCAACATGTGCTATTCCTTCCTCTCGCGGCTTTGTAATATGCTAATATGTTAAATTTTTATACTAGAATTGGGATGGGGCCGTGCGAGAACGCAGACCCCCTCTAACACAAATTACGATATAGGTTCGACCATTTGAGCAGACCTTAGATGTGCGTCCCTCCAAAGTGCAATGGAAGTCGCCAACCTAGACCATGATCCTTATGGATCGCGCATTGACCCCATCCAGGTAAGTATGGATTAATGTGATTCTTAATATTTTGAACCGCAACCCTCATTTCTTCTCGATTTATTAAGATCAGACGGTCGGTTTCAGGATAATTTGACATCTATCTACTACTATAGTTAGTCCACCTATCAAAAAGCTATGGTTAAGGTATAAGCTAGTATTTATATTTTTTTCTTTCTTGTAGGGGGTGTTCGATTATACAAAAATAAAATGGGCCAAGATACTTGAGATTGAATTGGCTCGAGATTACTTAAGATTAATTTTGTTATATAGTGAGGCCAAGATAAGGCAAGACTTATTTTACGTGGCACTATCTCGGGACTAAGTATTAGGTTAAGCCCACCCAACCAAACAACATATCATGAGACTAATCTTATCTTATTCACCAAATTGAACAACCCCCTTATTTGATAGCATAGCAAGCTGCATCTACACATAGCCAAGTGGTGTTTGGTTTCGATAATCACATTTTTGCCTTTACAAGTTGCCCAAAGGTAAACAAACAATTTATCTGTGCATTTCTTGACCATCTTAATGTGCACTACGCTCCTTGAAATTGATCCGTTTGAGTTGGGACCAAAATATTGAGTTGTCTTTCCACAACTGCTGATCTTCAACTTTATCACTATATATTAAGTCTTGCAACATGGGCACCACACCACCAACAAAAAATTAAAAAAAAATAAAAATTCATATATCATATCTTCACTTTTAGTATTTGATTGATGACACTAAGCTGACTCATGCATCGAACTACCCTTCTTTTTATTCACTTATAAATAGGTTGTTATGCCTCAGAAGTTTGCATCACCACCTGATTCAAGCATTTCAAGTCATCACATAATTAAGCAAAAACAAGAAAGTGGAATGGAGCTACAAAAACACTGCCAATCAAGATGTGGGAAGCGAAATGTTTATGATAAGCATGTTATTGGAGGAGTCCCGATCAGCTCAGAGCATTACAGATATTCGATTGCGAGCTCTCTGCTCACCAATACCAAATTCTGCCTTCTCCTTCCAATATCAGACACAGTAAGCTTTTATATATCTTTCTTCATAATCCCTAGCTAATTTCTACAATTAATTTTGAAATTGTTGTTTATGTGGTTTAATTTATGGTTTTGGTGCAGGTAGAGTGAATGCAGCTGATAGGATACGGCCCAACTACCAGGCTCAAGCATCAGGCCCAATATAAAATGGGCCTCAACATTAAGCTCGGCCTAGGTGAGTTCGCCCAAGAAGACTCCTAAACCAGTTACAACTTGAATCACAAGTGGAGACGCAGAAGATTCAGATATATCTAAAAGAATCCTATTTAGAGAAGATCTCGGATTAGAGTCAATCTCAATATAATTGTGTATAAATAGAGGCTAGATTAGACGGAAAACATCATCTACACTTTTGTAATCGCTTCACGCACTCAATACACATATACTCTCTTGTTCTGTAGATGTAGATCTAATTCAAAGATCGAACCACGTAAATCCTCGTGTTCATCATGTATTTATTTCCTAACGAAATTAAGATCGATCATTGGCGCCATCCGTGGGAACCGAAATTCGTGTTTTCGATCAACCTTGTTATGGTGGAATCAATCACGACGATGAATACAAGAAGTCTTACATCCGAGTCACTGCCGGCAACAAAGTCCCGACTCTCATTCTCTTCTTCCCGAGTTCTGGGTCTCTGAGCTCGCTAGTCTTGAGCTCCAAGTCTTGAGCTCGCTCCAGCGCCGACTTCGCCGTAGCTCGACCGCTCGCATTTCTCCAAAGATTATTCGCTCAATCCTCCTCGCACATCGAAGTCAAGGTCGCCACAGTTCGCTTGCTTGCTGCTCAACCCGGGCTCGACTGACTCAGGATTCTCACTGTTTTTCTCGCCGTCCCTACATTCCATAAGTAATTAAATAACGATAAATGCAATTAAAACTCTTGATTTCAATTCGACTCAATCCTTCACACACACACAGCAAACATAACAAAATATACAACATAACATCGAATTAATCAAATGTAACCTGCTTCACTCAAGGATTTTATCATCAAAGGTCATATAATAACTCTTTATAAGAGTTACGATTCCATCGAATGATTCTCAAGTTTAGTAAGTCTTTGTTGTTGCATCTAGTTGCTAAGATATGTGCACCGCCAATGCCCAACCGATTTGTCGGTAATGGCCTTCTCGATCTCGACTGAATGGTAGAATAGTCCTTTCAAAGACGGCCGAGATTAGAGGTCAGGCACAACTAAGTCTTCAACACCGAAAGTTAGTGGTCGAAAGAAAGAATGTTAATTAGTTCACCGCAGATGTTCACCTGCTGGGGTACATCACCGATTTTTATGGTCATCACCGTTTGTTCAACATCTTTGTCCATCCCGATGGCCTTCACCAGCAAAGATGTCGCTCAACAACCTCGATTCTCGCATAAACACTCAACAACAACTTCAAGAATTAGGTCTCGACAATCTCTTCAAAATTTTAGATCAGAGAACATATACTGAAATCCAATGCGCATCTTCTAGCTCACTCATATATACTTCTACTGAATCTAACTGTTAGATCTTCCACATGGTAGAAATAGGTTTTTGATCGTAATGAATACATGTAAGCCAACCTGGCTAGGATGTCCGGGAGATTTTCAAGGACGGGATAGGAAAATCGATCTTAACCTCTCCCGAGGATCTATCTTCGATGTTTAATTCATCATACATTGATTATATTCCTAGCATGCACCTATATAATTAATTGCAAACGAGAGGTTTTCGTGTTTACCTTAACTGAGGGATGAACGGATCGAGATCGGTGATCATCCGGATCGATCCCGCCGCTCAATCTCCAATATCGAGCGAGGATAATCTATGAAGAATGCTCAAAATCACCCTACCTCATATGATTTTCAAAATCTCTCCCAAGACAATGGGATCTCAAAATAGTGTAGGATAATTATGATTAGCCTGATTTTATCTCTTACCTTATATTTATAATGCATTACCATAATCCCATAAGGAAAGGATCCACATATCCCATAAATATAATAATATCCTTATAGGATAAAGAGAATCAAACTCCTATAGAGAGATAGGCGCCGATTTCTCAGGGCTTGACGTATGCCCAGGATCAAATGCAAGGAATAAAGATGCTCAAATAAATTAATTATCTTATGTTCACCCTGAACATAA